>BMAV01008203.1:310917-330207 GCA_019973955.1 Trichonephila inaurata madagascariensis | reverse complement strand
TAACATATACAAAATTTAATACCTATGTTATTAATTTGTACGGTTTATAATTAAGATCATGTATTGTAGCTTTAGTGTCAAAAAAAGTGCATTATTATTGCATTCAGTAATTTATTAATGTATAAGGGGGGCGCGATAAAAATTGTGATTGAAAAGGGGGGCGCCAGTATTGAAAGTTTGAGAAACACTGGCCTTAAGTATCTTATTTGAGCCATATTCAATTTCATGAGCTATAAGTACATTTGAAACAATCCTTAAGGTACTAAAATTCAAAAAAATTTACGTACCAGTCTGTCAGATGGATGTTTCTCAGTGAGGCAAAAAATTGATATTCCAACTAGAGGGATAAATATCAGTTCAGTATTGTTATCATGATATTTCTGTCACCATTGGCCGTATCTCTAAAAAGACTTTAATTCAAATTAACCAATCAAAAAACGGTATTCTATCAGATCGTAGAGCTCAACATTTCTTTTTAACAAATATAGATATACAAAAAAAAAAAAAAAAATTAAGCCTATAGTTTTTAGATATCTTCAGGAATCCTTTGTTCATTGTAGAGAAAAACTAAGAGAAATCATTTTAAAAAGCTTTTGTTAACATCTCTTCAATCAATCGAGTTGAATTCATCTGATAGAAATAAAAAAATTACTTGCAATAATGTTCCATTGTAGAAATCGGAGGAACAATTCGTGATTTAAATAATTCATTAATTAGTGAAAAAAATTTATTGTTTGTCGGAAAATTATGTAAAGATAAGAGATTTTTCTCTGTACAATTTGATAGAAAAATGATTGAAATATCTCTTAGCCTTCGTTTCAAATAGAATATGTTTTTGAAATAACATGAATATTTTTTAAAAGTCACAGTGTGGTTGTTCAGGGGTATAACACTGTTAAATTGTATTTAAAAACAAGTTATATATATATATATATAAAGTCAATTCCTACTTGGGTCAACAAAGAAATTTTTTTATGTTAGTTACTTTTTATTAAATAATACAATTAATATAAATATGTATATACATATAACAGAATCACAATATTAAGTACCAAATACAAGGCAATTTTCCTTTCTATATAAGATGTTGGACTATTATTTTTGTTTGTTACTATTTATTCATTCATAAATCACATTTTCAGAAATTATGCCATCCCAGGTAGTATTCGAACCCACGACCTTTGAATTAGTCCATTGCGCTACAGGGATGCAACGAGCGATTTACCTTCTTATATATGGTGTTGGACTATTACTTTTTGTTTGTTACTATTTATTCATTAATTAATAAATTAATATTTGAAAAAACTGTATTAACATCAAGTGTTATCCATTACAAGTTTTAAAAAATGAATTTCAACTTGAGTGGATGAATAAAAAGTATTTTATTATCGATTGAAAATTTGAACATATATATATAGGGAGTGTGTGAACTATAATAGTAGGAGAATAGATATGTCTGCGCTCGAAAAACTAAGTGAAAAACTCTACTTTTAAATTGAATGTCTCTAAATGTCAAGAGAGACTTTCCTTTGTCTTTTTAAAGTTACAAACAAGGTCTTAAGAAAACTCTTATCAATGGCACATTCTAACGCAATATCTGCTATCGATAGATATGGTTGTGACAGCCGAGTGGTCAGTGCCGCGAATTCGTGGTCGGCATTTTTCAATCACAAGTCTGAGTCTTGGTCAGGAGTTGCATTTGCAAAGCTTTTACAGCAACGTCATGGCTGCGGTTGCGTAGTGGTTATGGTCATGAACTCATAGGCGGTGTGTCGAGGGTTCGAGTCCTGGTGCCACTGAAGATCCGCCTTGTAGTGGGAGCTGATGCACGTTAAATCTGTCGAGGTTGAAGTCCTTACGTTGGCATGGTGTGGTAGTTTGGAGAAGGAGTGCCAGCGTAGGTGTCGTCCTCGTCACTTGACTGATATGCTAAAAATTTCATGGTCCATTGCTAATAGCCCTCGTGTTGCTTTGTAGTGTGACGTTACTATAACTCTTGCTCACTAACAGCAATGTTAATTATACAAACAAGCCTAAATTTAAAGATTTTGCAGTTATAGGAAAAAGACTACAATTTATGTTGTACAGTTGTGTCATTTTTCGCATTTAAAATTGAGAAGTTTTTATTAATCCACAAATTGCTGCATTTATTTCGACAATTGTATCATATGAAACTTAACAGTGCAAAATTACAATGTGATAAAAAAATTATGGTTTTTTGTTGTCTTTCGCCGTAGTTTCTCTCTCGCTCTAAGAATACAACCTTTTTTGGTATTGTTAAAAAAAAAAAGCTTACCTGTTATAAAAAAATTATTTTCATACAAATATTTTTTCACTTAAAATTATAAACTGTTCCATTGTAGAAATCGGAGGAACAATTCCATCAATCATTGAAGGCCTGTGTAGAGGAGATAATGAGATTTAAAAAATTGCGAGGTCCATCGCAAAGTCCTTAGTGTAACTTCAAATATGCAACGTTAATAAGCGCTCACTTATTCACTAACACCATTGAGAGATATGTATACGCAACATCAAGGTTTAATCAGAAAAAGATTCAAATCGGAATGTAGATGCAATTCATATATAGAATTATGCAAATGATCTGAAATGCGTACCTGCCCTACACATGGTGAGCACGATCGAATCAGCAATAGCCTCACTTCACAATGTCGTTTCTACGTTATGTATCTTGTGTATCCAAAATTGAAAAGTAATATTTTAGGGGAGTAGGAAAAAAAATATTTATATACATATCCAAATCAAAAACGATTTCTGTATTATTTTCCAGAGCATCCTGAGCAATATATCAAAAAAATCTCGTTCAAATCTCTAGACTTCCTCACCACTTCTGGAGAGTGTGTTAAGCTTCACCACAGAACGAACAAAAGAAAGGCGACTATACCCCTCCTCGGTCCCTACCCTGGATGCAGTGCATCGAGGAAAAGACTAAGTGGATCACAATACCTGCTGATCCTTTCCAAAAATGGCCTCCTGACAGTTTTAAAACAAATGACAGCAACAATACTTGGCCGGATGGAACACTGGAGGGGTATATTATTAATGGATTTTGTGCGCAACACATGGGGGTTGAAGACTGGACACGGGATTTGCCCAATGTTAATCATCCTCTCCTCTCCACCCCCTCAGGGGAAAATCCTTTCGTCCTGGTTGTCAAGGTAACGTGGTCTCTGGGCTCAGCGATGACGTACAAGGGGGAGATTTGATGGATGCAAACCGGCGAGTGCCTTCGTGGAATTGGTTTCATTTGAATTTTCAAGAACAATTCCAAGAATGAGGATGGGGAAGAGGGGATGTAGATGTTATAAATATTTCCTTCATAATTTAAATATTTGTAAACTGAATGTTCCGAGGGCTGGGTATATTATGCTAGCATTCTCATTGTAGAGGGGAGAAGTTGCGTTTGATTGACAATGCTAGAATAATTTATCGTTCAGGCTATAAGTTTAATACAAAAATGAATAAGTTGCTTTTACTTCCCAGTCGATCTAAAGACAAAGGAATAATTGTTAAAGAACAGAAATGATATATATTTGATGTGTGACCAAATCATTCATCAGTTTCATCATTAAGCATCCGTGTGTGTGCGAAGTGTGATCTGATTGATTGCACTTTATTAACTCCTATTGACAGTTCTATTTGACGTGGTGTTTACTGAGCAATAACAATAAATGTGCGGGGAATATGTGAAAATCTTAACATCAGCATTTGTTATCAAGCTAATTAAGCTATGAGTTTGATCTGATTTTTATTTACGTCGCACTCTGAAGCAACATCAGGGCAAATCCTAGTAGGTGTGAGGCGCGTAAATCAAAGGACCGTCGCAGGCCGCGTATAGTTCTATCAATCAAGCAAAACTTTTTTCGAATTTCTCATATGCTGTGTGTGAAGTTTAAATAGTTATTGAAAGATCAAAATATGTGCTGATTTCCCGAT
Source organism: Trichonephila inaurata madagascariensis (assembly GCA_019973955.1). Lineage (NCBI taxonomy): Eukaryota > Metazoa > Arthropoda > Arachnida > Araneae > Nephilidae > Trichonephila > Trichonephila inaurata. The sequence goes on along the minus strand of BMAV01008203.1, from coordinate 326,253 downwards.
AATATACTGCTACGAATTTTGTAAAAAAATGCAAATGATCTGTATTTGGATGTGTAATGTATTTATATTACTCTAAGTTATATTTAATTTACGTTAAAATTGTAATATTAGCAAGCAACGCCGTCCCTTACCTTATAATGATGATTCAGTGAGAAGGCGAAATCTTGGCGATAGAGCCATTGGCATCAGTTTTGCCGACCAATTTGGCGATTTTGGTGACCATTTTGGCAACTTGACGATCATGTTGGTGACCATTTTTGGTGAGTTTGGTACCCTCTAGATTCTTCTGGAAATCAGTGGAGAAAACACTAATTTCACGATCTATGACGTAAGCGGATCTTTCTCGAAAGTTCCACGATGGATATAGATAGGGAGATGCTCGCCGAACTGAGTTAGTTGCCGCCCTCCTGTAGTACAGGACTTTTCTCAATGGTTTCCGCTCCTCTTGCTTTCATTCACATTAAGTAAAAGCGCTGACGCTCACAAATGGAACTTATTGTTATTGTCAGCTGAGTTAGTCTTGTTTCGACCAGCGATTAGTAGACTTGCCTTGACCGGGGTTACCGATTAGCTCGGACGAGCGGTACTTGTGAATAACCTTTTACATACGTGTATTTTAAACACTGATAATTCTGTTTGAGTGCTGTTGTAGGTGTGAAGACCTTCTGAGATTTATTTTGCGAATGTTGCTGTTGAATCCTGTATTTAAAATGATTGTTTTCTCGACAATAAACTCTCATCGCTCTTAAGAACTGTCTTGTTCTTTGCGACTGATTTGCATAAATGTTGCAGTGCGATGGGGGCCATTAATGTCTATTTTTTACACCTTATTTGATGGCAAAATTCGTGACAGAACCGGCAATACCGCAACAGAAAAAGTTTTCTTGCTTATCGGCGGCACTGTGGGTCCAGGCTTAACAAAGACGTCTCAAAAATGATTTTTGTGTAAGACACTTTGCGAAAATGTCTAATATGGTTAATATTAATACATAAGAGTGTTTAAATTTAATATAACCCATCCGGTATAGTGGTTAGTGACGCTGACTGCAGTGCCGTAGGGACTGGGTTCGAATCCCGGAGAAGGTATGGATGTTTGTAAATGTATAGTGCCTTCGCGGCATGGGGGTACTCTAAACAGCCGTCAAGCCGCAAGTCCTCTCGTGAGGTTGGTGGAAAGGGAAGAGACTATTACTCTCTTATACGCCGGATTTTACGGTAAATAAAAATTACTTGAAAAATTTAATTCTGTTTATTTGTACTAGAATAACGTATAATTTTTTTTTTAGTATTCGTTTTCTATTTGATATTATTCATGTGTAGTTCGATAAAATAACAGTAAATAAAATATTATTAAATCATATTATGGACCAAAGTAAAATTTAGTAACTATAATCTTGAAGTGATACTGAGGTTCAAAACCGTATTTCACTAAAAATGGTCACACGGAGGGAGTGTTTATTAACGTCGCACTGCAAAGCAACATGAACACTATTGGAGACGAATCTCGTACTTTTGAACCTAGATTAAGTGACGAGGATGACACCTCAGCTGTATTATAATTACTCTCCAAATCACCACTCCACGCCAACGGGAAGATTTTTGAGCCACGATTGTGGTTTAACGTATATGTCTTCTTTACACGGTGGATCATCAGTGGCACTTGGGCTCAAACTCATAATAACTGGTAACGAGTTCATGACCACTAAGCTATCCGGCCACATGGTGATGAAGAATGATAGTATTCACTGTGAGTTAATTTCCAATGTTGTCGTGACCTTCCCGAATGGAAGGAATTAAAGTTGCCAGAGCCTGAGAGACAGGTTGGACTTCTTTACGATAGATGGCGACACCACCTATATCCACCTCCACAATTTAGGCAGAGAACTGGAGGGAAGGAAAATATTCTCCAGCCCCCAGTACCCGTGGTTTCTGCTGTGACCACCCACAAGACTTTCGAGCACGTACTCTGTATGTACTTGAAGGGTATTTGGCGACGTCGGGCATCGAACCCAGGACTTTCGATCTGGAGTCCGATGCTCTAACCACTAGGCTACCCACGGCCAGTTAATTTCCAATGAGACTCTTTAAATTTAATGCAGAATTATGTTGAATGAAACACGTTCAGATGTCAACGAAATTATGAAATCCGTTTCTCCAAAATCCTCTTATTTTTCTTTTCAGAGTTTTATTCCAAGCAAGAAGCTCATTAAAATTGTACATAAACTTATTTCTCATTGTTAAAAATACATTTAAAAATATATATGCGAAAATATCTTCCAAAGAATTCTGCCTTTTAAATAGTAAAAAGTGCATAAAACGATAAAATAATTTTTATGTGAATTGGATCTATGTAATGAATTACTTACAGTGCAGGTAGTGATTTTCCTTATTGTTGAAGACAGATCCAAGCAAAAAAAAAAAGTTGTTTTAATTTTCTCCAGTAAAACTTTTGGTTCAGAAGTAGCAAGGATTCAGAATCCTTAGAAATTTCCCCCTTTCTTGGTTATATTTCCACGTTGTTTCGTGGTTCCATACTATGCTATTAATGGTACCATAATGCAGAACATGTTGAGATTTACACACCCACTAGATGAGTTATACCGGAATTCATTTATTTCTACATTTACATCAAGTCTTCTGTACTACTTTCAGACCTTAGCCTTTCAAGTAATTCATTTATTTCTTTGAAACAATATATTTTTTTTAATGCCGGTTGGGTGGCGTGGTTGGTTTATCGCTGGTCTTCTGCACCTAATTTTACGGGTTCGATCCCCGTCCAAGTTGGTGGATTTTCATGATACAGACAATTTGCGGCGGCTATGTCGTATGATTATATGGCATATAAAACACCCCTCGAGTGCCTATTTGGCATGGGCACTTTCGTCAACATTTAAATTCCTAAGCAAAATTACCTGCGGCGATTGGTATATGCCTATATGGTGCTGCACTAAAAAAGGATACCAGCTTCCGGGGAAATGTACTAGGTCTGCAATGGTAAAACACCAATCCACAGCCCATTAGAAATAAAAAAAATAATTTTTTTTGTGATCTCATTTGGAATAGTTCAAAATACCATTGAATTTTATACTGATTACCTGAAAAAGACATAGATACTATTACTTTATTCCAGCATAATTTATTTCAAAATTATATCGTTATAAAGTTGAATAGGAATGCATATAAATAAGATGACTTTAAGTTGAAAATTCTAATCATAGATGAAATCGCTTGCGTAAAAACTGTTTGGAAAACTTATTTTTTACCAAAATAGAAAAAAGACGATAAAAATTAGGGGAAAACTCTCTCAATATTTTAAACCTTTGTCGTTTGTTCCCAACCTTAATTTCGTCATCAATCTCCCCACACTATGGAAATTTTCTTTCTATATTTTAGAATCAACAGATAGCAGATAAGTTGAGCATTTACATCAGCATCTAAATACAGTTCCTAAAGCAACATTTAAAATACGAAACTTAGAATTTCATTTTGGAAAGTTTATCAATATATACTTTTAGGGACTGCTTATGTAATAATTATCTATGTAATTCTACGTGCAACCCATTCTTATCTCCTTACAGCTTTTATTTGAAAATATTTACGATGATGGGAACTGCTCATCTATATTACACGCACCCTTCTCACTCTGTACCATTTTATTGATAGTTTCTGCTTTTAAAAACAGGATATATATTTGTAATCAACTCTACACCCCCGGAATTTTTAAAAAAATATTCTTTTCCCCCTATCTTTATCGGATATGGGGATCTTTTTATGGGGAAAATTCCCTTTTCCTATATTAACGCATGAAACGCACTTTAATAAAAATAAAAAAAAAGTGTAGGAAGAGGGAATTATATTAATGCAAAACATAATAATTTAAATTTTCGTCGGTGTTAACATGAAATGTGTCACAGCCGCAGTTTATTTGATATGTTTTATGAGTTAAATTATGGGTGGTAATAGAAAGTAATTATAAAAACGCGATAAAAAATAAATTTCTTATACTTAAAAAGAGACTTATTCATAGAATCACGTGTGAATTAAATAATAGGATTTCATTTACAAAAACTTATTCTGTCATGAGGAGATTTATTAAGTAGAAATAGATTTTTTGTCAGCCATTAAGAAGATATTGGGGTTTAGCGACCACACAATGAATGCAGCGTATCTGAACATTTAAAAAATTTCCATAAAACTGTGGATTTGGCGAAAATTACTTGCTGAATTCGCCAGTATAGCAAACTTACGACGGAAATATAGTCGTAGTAGATTGCCATGTATATATAATCAGAGCAAGATAAATAAAAGTGCTTCTCCACGAACAAATTCCGCTTGAATAAAAAAAGCGTCGCCATTAAAAAAAGTTCGCCAAATGTTGCCATCGTTATAATCTATATATATTAAAATGAGCATTTGTATCTATGAAATCACTTCACTCCACACAACACCGTTCAACCGATCACTATGAAAATTAGCATGTATATGTATTTTTTGTGGAGAAGGGTTTTGCTATCCTCTTTGTTGCAGCTCCCCACCAGGTGGCGCTAGAGCAAAGCAACTTCTGCACCATTCAATCAATCGCCAAGTTGCCAAAAGCGTCACCAAAAATGATGTCAACTTGCCACTATAGCCAACACTTCGCTATGTTTCTATTGAATCGCCATTATAATGTAAGGAACGGCGTTGCTTGCAAATATTACAATTTTAACATAAATTAAATACAACAGAAAGTAATATTAACGTATTGCACATCTAGATATAAATTATTTACGCTCTTTTAAGCGTTCACATTGCTCAAAATTTGTACCATTGTGCTAGTTTTACTGAGCAGAGATCAGCGTAGGAAGGTGTTTTCAAAAATCGACCCACAAGAGAGTTACGGGGAGTTATAAATAAATAAAAAAATCCATTTTATCAGCTATTAGACCTACACACTTAAAATTAAAAACTTCGTTATTCTTCAATCTGTATTGTTTAATTTTTCAATTCACTCGTGTGAAGAACAGGTATACAAGCTAGTTATTTAATAAAAAGTAACCAAAATAAAATTTTTCTTGTTTGACCTAAGTAGGAATTGACTTAAATTTTTTTTAATATATTGCTTGTTATGTTGATATTACAAAGGGACTCCTCAAGTTCGTTGATCTAAAATTTAAACTCGAACTGTACGCAAACCGTAATAAACTTTCCACATCTTGTATTTCTAAATCAATAATAAAAGTTAAATTTCATGTAGCAAGAATCAATCCAGTATTTCACCATTCAAGAAAACTCGCGTGCTTTTTTCCCATTCACTAGACTATTCCTTATTTCCTCTTCCGCGTTTTCACAAAAAACGTCTCTTCCAAGTACTCATCAATTCAGGTAGAGCCAGTGCCAGAATTTAATCCCCAGGAGGGAATATGTAGGGATTTGCAGGGACAATCTTTTTTCCGCTCTAATTCATTAACAGAGAGTCAGTTGGGAGAAAATAATAATGAAAATAAAAGTGTGGGTGGTGTCGGGAATTTTGTTGTTTTGTTGTGTCGTAAAGCTCAGCGAAGATGAAAGGTTGGTGGAATCTTCTGGAAGAAGATGAAGATGGGTGAAGGAGCATCAAAATAAATGAAACAGGATTTTCCCGGATTTTGATTCACTTCCTGCCGTCTTTGATTCCGGGATTTTTTTCTGGAGGAGTTTAGACGGAAGTTGGATTAGATTAGAACTTATGTAATCTTTGTAGACCTCTCCACTTCGCTGTCATCCAGGAACTAGATTTGAACCTTGAAGAGATCCAACAGTTAGGCTTAAATTTCCTACGAAATATTTTGCAACAGGTGCTAACACGCAAGTATGCTGCACGTAAAAGCTTAGATATAAAAATTTCAAGTGAAATGACTATGATTTTAACAAAATAGCGAATTCGACATATTTTTCTTTCCTTTTTCAAACTTCTCTCTTCTTTCTGATGATCAGAAATAGATGATATACTTGCAAAATAAAACACAATTGTACTGACCATGTGAAATTGCCCCCTAGGGTACCCTTCTCCTGGATTATCTGCGTGAGCTAGAGGTGTAGGATTAACAAAAGGACCAGATGTATCCATATTCTTAATTATGGCTTTTTTAAGAATTTAAATTTAAACTTTTAACAGGTTAGATGATAATAATATATATGAGAGAATCTACGATGGCAAAACATACAATATCAATAATACCGAACTAACGTAACTCGGACCACTATCAATATCTAACCCGCCTAATCTCAATTCCAATAATATCACAAGTCCTTATATTAAATAGTCAATCCTACCTTGATCCGATCACCGAACTAACCATGAGGGAGTTGCGTCTTTACTCGAGTGCAATGGTATGCACCTTGACCTAATGGCTCTATCTTCGGGATAACTTCTGTTGGCTGTCACTTCACAATCGTATCACTTTCTATCATAACATAACCCAAATTGCTACCTCACTTACTGAGACTTCTGATGTTTAAAAGCTATCTAATTTGCATCTTATATTCACGTTTCACTTCTTGGGTTTTGGTTGGAAAAGAGTTGCCATTAATCCTGGTCCCAAAAGAACCCAAAGGACATATTAATGAAAAGACGCGTGAGCCCGTCACAACCATCATAACATAAAATGTAAATGGGAATATTTTAAACCGAATTGATTAAGGTATCCGACTACCCTAAAATTATGAGGGGGGTGCCAGCTCGGGTGTCGTCCACGTCACTTGACCATGGTTCAAAATTACATGGTCCGTCGCCAAAAGCCCTCGTGTAGCTGAACGGTGCGACGTTAATATTCACTCACTCATCCTAAAATTATGATTTTTTTAAAAATTGACAATTTGTTTTGTGATTTTATTTTAGAGGCCATCTTATTAGCTTTATAAAAATACCAAGTTTTTTATTTTCTATTCACTAGAACAAAAACTACAAGTGTTTTTTTAGTAGAAGCAGATGCCATAACTTTATAGATCAAACTTTAAAATGCATTTTACTCGAAATGTGTTTTTTTTTTCGAAAAGTTCAAATGAGGGCAGTGATTGCTCAAGAAGTTTTTAAAATAATTTGCTGAAATTTTTTGTGTATGTTCTATATAACAGTAGAAGTGATTTAACCTTCAGATTTATCAATCACTGTTTTATTACAAAATTTACAGTTCTTTATGTGAATATAATCACTGTTTTTTTTAAGCAATTTCATATAATAACTAAGATAAAGTGCTCTAGTTCTTGTAAAAATTAAAATATCTCTTATTCTGAAGGTCATTTCAAAAAGGAATAGCAAAGTAATACATCAAAATTGAAAAATTGAGAATTTGTTCACTTACTATTGGTACATAGCGGGTCCCGTTTTTATTAATTTTTACCCATTTTTTCCGTTTTAGTAGTAATAATTTATCTTTCTGTTCTTAATTTTAGCCTTTTTTTCTTAAAGTGTACTAAATAAATCTAAAAACCACAAAAAAATCTCCATAACTCCATTTTTTCTTTAAAAAAGTTGTCGCAAATAGATACCTTTATATAATAGTCGTCTCAAATTTAATTATCTCAATTTTTTTAGATGGGTTTTTTCGATAGTTTTTAAAAGTCGTTGAGGTAACTTAATTGATAAGATTCTTTTGTAATAATGAAACCGTGGTAGAGTCTAAAGGTTATGATTACGGACTCGTGGCCGGCATATTATGATTTCGAGTTCAGTGTCACTGAAGAATAGCTGTGTGTAGAGGAAAAAGCTGATGCATATAAAATCTGTCGAGGCTCGCGCGCGAAGTCCTCCCGTTCGCGTGGTGTAGAAGTTCGTAGAGGGCCAACTCAGGAGGCGCATTTGACCATGGTTCAAAAATACGAGATCCTTCGTCTATAGCCTTCATGTTACTTTATAATGCGACATTAATACACACACACTCACCCTTCGTGATGGCTGAGGGGTTAATAATCTCAAGTCCCGCTTCCTCAAATGTTGCCAGAAATCGTTATAATTAAAACTATCTTCACATATTGCTAAAGAATAAAACTCGAATTAAGAGAAATTTTTATGCTAGAAAAGTGCTTGAACATTGATATTATATTTCTGAATATTATCTTGTAAGGATAGCAGTATGTCAATGCTTCTCAAACTTTCTATACTTTCTCACCAACTTTGAAATACTAATTTTCTTCCCCCCCCCCCCTCCTCCAAACAATAACAATGTGTATTGAATTAAATAATGATATACTTTGAAGTAAGGCTAAAATACGACTTTAATTATAAACCGTACAATTAAAGAATAAGAAGATAAGAATTAAATCGTATATAATTTTATGACATGCCCATAGGGTCACTGGTAATTAGAGATTTCAATACCTGGATACCGAATACCAGTATTTTGAGCCATTTGTACAATTTTGAAATACCGGTATTCACAAGTTTAAATACCGGTTTTTCGGTATTTACTAGAATTTTTTTTAAAAAATTATTTCTACTATATGTTCAGGGATTGCCAACATAGCAAAATAGTATAATTTTTTGTTTTTATGTTATAGTTTTAATTGCATCACGAATAAAATATATAATAAATGAAATAACTTTACATCCATTTCAGAAGGTGAAGATATTAAACGTCTCTATATTCCGCTCATTCCGTTGTTCTTATTTTTATTTTTCCTTGCTAGTTCTAAGTTCTCAAGCAACTCATTAAATCCATCATCTGATTTTTTCATTTCCAGATATAACAGGATAAAAGACTACTAATCTGAACTTAAAAATATAGACATAAATTATTTCTCTCTGATAAATAGAGCTAAATACACTACTCTTAACTAAATTCTCGTTGAAAGAGGAATAACTTATCCAAGCTCATCTGCCATTCTTCATTCGTCAACACCTGTTACTACAATGTCTCCCTAAGGGGCGAAATTAATTAAACTGCGAATACAAAATTATTTCGTACAATCAAGAGAATTTACAAAATATGTGAATCATCCAAGGCCAAAACTATCCTATTACAGCTCAGAGTTATACTACACTCTCGCAGATTTTGTAGTCTGGTATTCGTATCTGAGAAGCCAAGGTTGTGTGTGTGTGTGTGTATTTGTGAAGAAAATGCGTAATATTTCGATATTTTTTTTAATTATTAAGTTTGTTATTCCCTTTTTATTTGCATATCATACTTTAGTTTAAAAATATTTTTCAGATTCATTATATATACTTGTAATAATTCCCTCTAGTATCCTTTTTGTTAACTCTTTGTATTAATATTTAAACAAACTTTAATTCTTTGGTTTAAAAATAACACTGTAATCTTAATCGTAATCGGCTAGTCCGAAATCCCTGTAGCGTCCATTCTATCCAATCAGAACTACTATTACGTAATAACCCCACTGACGGTATAAAAGCAAAAAATCTTGTGAAATCGCTCTCTTTGTCTACTTGCCTTCATCATGTAAGATTGTAAATAACTGCAGCTCGTTGTCTTTGTGTCCTCCAACATGCCGCTGCTCCTTGTCGTTGTCTGTTTTGCTAGGTAATCGTCAAAAGTTTCTCTATTCAATGTGAAAACGCACCGCAATTGTGTTTTAATCTATTGATGTGTGTTTCATAATAAAGGATGAAAAGATATTCTGAAGATGTTTTTCAGTAAACCAGATATGACAACAAACCAACACCGGCTAACGCTACTACAATACTTAACATACTCATAAAAAGTAACACATAATAATGAATAAGAATAACTTTAAAGTACATTAAAAATCAGTTGATAATACTTCGGTTTGGTTTCATTATTTATATGATGAAACGAATATGTTGGCACAATGTAAAAAAAGTTATTGAAGATGATGATGACACTAATATCGTTAGTGAAAAGGAATTATCCCTTGAACAAAAATTAGAACAAACCAAACAGCTATATTCAAAACTACCCTAAGAGAAATCGATTTAATTGAAGATGAGGGATTTAGAGGTAAATACTTACTTGTGTGAGTATGGAAAAAGTATATCGCGCATTGCAACTAGCGTAGTAGATGTCAAAAGAGCGTTTTCTACAGCAGGTAATTTTTGCACAAAAATACGTTCCAGGCTTAATGACAGTACAATTGATGCATTATGTTTTTTAAGAGATCCCATTTCAAAAATTTGTAAAAGTACCACAGACTGAATAGTGATATTCACACTTTTTTGTGATTTAAATAAGATGTTCCTTTACTTTTATATGGATCCTTTATATACTGTTATAATTTAAAAATAATTTTTTGTGATATTTAGACTCTCCAATAAAACTGGCAACTTTTTTTAAAATTTCTATTACCGGTATTAAAACCGGTATCCCGGTATTAACTTCCAAGAAATACCAATTACCGGTATTGAACTTTTGGTCCGATATTGCAATCCCTACTGGTAATTAACAGTACTAAATTATGAACAAGTTCATTAAATTACGAAACACATTGTGCAGTACTGATGCATTTATAAGTATATTATATTAGTGTAAATGTGTATTTTTTATTATGTCAGAAGGTATTTTGTTTTGCTTCCTTGCAGTAACTTAATTTTTTAAAAATAATCTTTTGTTTTCGACTTTTCATTATACTCGCACCCCCTTGTAGGGTCATCACGCCCCCCTATGGGGGCGCGACCCACAGTTTGAGAAACACTGCAGGACGTACTTCTTATTTTTGACTGAATTTTAAACCATTTTTTCTAGTAAAAAATGTATTCAGTATAATGCTGCGTAAACAGAAATGCTTAGAGGGGTTTAAACTTTATATACTATAGCGATAAAAGCTGCGAATTTATGGATTTTTGTAAATTCGAATTGGGCTAAATTATAAATATAAATATATATGTTACAAATTCATTGATTTATATGAACATTTAACAAAAAGTGTTCAAAGTTTGGTTCGAGTTGTGTGAAAATCAAGCAAATACATCCTTTACAAAGGGGCAAAACATTAGATCTAAAGAGCTTCACAATTATCAAATACAGTGATGTAGAAAAATAGAGATAAGAATACTTTAAATCCATTTATAATTCTGAAATGAATATTAGAAGTTAAGATTTCATACCTAATAGTTCATTTTGAAGTAATTGGCCAAAAAATAAAATTAACCAATTTTGTCTTCTGAGTTTTACAAATGAAACCGAATCGAAAGGAAAAGTTAGTTCAATCACATTTCAGTTAGAAAACAGTTTTGAATTTTTCACATTTTGTATAGGCATTTATCTGTACTTGGTTTATATGCAACAGGGGTTCTACTGTTAATTACACAACCTAATTAACTTCTCACCCATTAGAATTTTTACCTGAAAACAAATAAACCCTGTTTAGCCGACTTTCAGAAAACAATTTACTATTTGTTTACAGGAAGTCCAATAAAAGAAGAAAAATTCGAATAAACCGTTCCGGTTTATTAAACTTCGAACGATTAAAAGGGTAAAACATTTCATCTTTTCTGTTTAATGCTCAAAAAGAACAATTACCATCTCGACATTTTTACTAGAGAGCAAATAAATCTTATTTATATGCACTAGAAAAATCTCATCCAAACAAACAGGGTAATCTTTTCCAGAAACTTTCTTATCCTGATTAGCAGTATGAGTATCATGTACGGGCATAAACTATATGAGAGAATTCTTTTTTCCAAAAAAGCATATCTAGAAATATACTCTTTGTCTCCACTTAATGAGACGAAACGGGAGGTCTTGCCTTTCTTATTTCCGACTCATTCCCGCCAACTTTTAATTAACTCCAGAAATTCTGCAATTAATGGACATTAGCAGAAGTCATAAATGGGGAAAGAGCTGCTCAAATATTTCGCCAAACCCTCTGTTTGCGTTTGGCGTGCAATCGTTTCGCCATTTTCCAATTTGCTGTCTTTTCCCCCTTCGTGTGTTATTGCTAAGTCCTTGGCGAGGGGGAGGAAGTGCAAATTGAAATTTTGGCTCCTATCTCGTTTAAGGCCAAGGTAAATATTTATCAAGACCACACGCTAGTTAAACTGGAACTGTAGGCTTGAATAAATACGGAGTTGAAAGAACAACAAAAACAATTCGGCGAGGAAAATAACAGAAATTTAGATTGGAACGCTGTTGCGTTGTAAATAACTTTTTGTGCATTTAGTGTTAACTTGTCGACATCGTGTTTACAAGAGGGGTGTTGATACGAAAAATTCCTTACAGCATCTTGAAGTATATTAGGAAATATACTGGAATTAATGATATACACTACTCTTTTCTCTGAATAAATAAATATTGTATTGTGAAACTTTAATTATTTTCGTAACAGAAGAGATAGATATGTTACTCCGTAATATATTAGCTTATCTTGTAATTGATCGTATATTTGTACAGTAACATGTATTAGGTATTTAAGACAATGTTGAGAGAACTTTAAAATATGGCTTAGAGGTAGCGCGTGACCACCCCGTGAGCCCAAGATTGTGGGCTCGATCCCGGCTGGAGTCGGGACTTTCTTTATGCAAAAATCGTAGACACGTGATTATATGGCATATCAAAGATCTCTTGAGTATCAGTTTGGTTATGGTACTCACGGCAATATTTAGCATCCATCAAGAGCTTGAATTAAAATTAATTCAAGCGTCAAAAATTTAGTAGTGAGAACTGCCACTAGATGATGTCACCATTGAAATAGCGCCCACAGTTAGGGAACTTGCCGTGCCTGCAAAGGCTTATGTGCAAATATGCAACCTATTTGAAAAAAAAAAACTTTTAAAAGTAAATGCAATCTTTTTGAAAATACAATAAATTTACTGTTTAATAGGCAGGGGCAAAAAAAGGGGGGAATTTAAAGTTAAGTAATTTTACAACGAATTCTACTTCATAAATACAATTAAATAATTACTACAATCAATACAAGAATTTCTCTGAGAAAAACATAAGTAGTTAGCTTAAAGAACTTCTAACGGATTGCTTGTTTAAGTCGCATTTCAAAGTTACAGTTCGGCTATTGGCGACAGACGTCGCAATTTCGAGCCAAGATGAAATATCTGAGCATGCTTACCATTCTCCGAATTTCCACATCACACCATTCTTGACAACTTTAACGAGCACTAACTCCTCAAAATGGCGGGTCTACAGAGGAGCTAGCATTTAAGCTCACGACACCACAGGAACAATGCCAGCCACGAATTCGTGATCATATACAGTCAGCTACGGTGGCTACCGGAACTATTCAAACAATTTGACCGCCTTCTAAGTTTGTAATTTCTATATTAAGCTGTATTTAAATACACACGCGGAGTATTGTTTTCCCCTAAATTTCTCGGAAGCATAATTTTTTTTGATGGAAGACAAAATTCTTTTTTTTTTATTATTATTATTATTGAAAACTTTCTTCTGATTTTAATATGCAAACATGAAGAAATTTATTCAGAAAATAATCTATTTGATTAAAAAAGAATATCGTTTCGAAAAATTTGCGAAAGTCGTGAACAAAAATTACCTTTGCACAAAAACTTTCAAATATCTTCATGTTTTAATGCAAATGCAAGCGAAGTTTTTCCGTTGGAGTCTATTTTTCTACTAAACCTTCTACATCAAACCTATTTAACTTGTGACGAATATCATTGTTGCTCAATGAATATATAACAAATTTTTTTAATTTGAAGAATTAATTTTTAAAATTTCTATGTTGGTAATAAACCACAACATCCACCACACAACTTGGTCACGTTGATTCGATGCAAACAATTCCTTCTCCAATCCTCAAACCAGTAGCATCGAATATTTTTGCAATGTCAACAAAATAATGACTGTTTCATTAGTCTTTTTCATTTCTTCCTGGTATGTATAATATGAATTATTAGTAACATTAATTAACATAAAAGAAACATCATATAGAAAACTTCCTATATTTTAAACAGAGAAAAAAAGTGTTAAATTGTGAAAGAGACTTGAAACTGATCATAAAAAAAAGGTGTGTGGGCTTATGACCATACGAGAGAAGTGATAACTTCAAATTTTGTAATGTTATTTCAGGGATTAGTTAGGTGAATAAAAAAAACAAGGGGATATTAGTATTGTCACACATATAAAATTATTTATTCATATGTCTGTACTCCTAAAATATTTTTTCTTGCGAAATATACAATCCTATTTGTGAATTAATTGTATTCAAAAAAGGAAACAATAGGTTTATGGTAGCTGAAATATGTTATAAATACTTTAGATTCGAAATTATTTAAATATCTAAAAGAAACTCCGTCAAGCGTTGTTCCATACTTTGCCGTGCTTTCATTTGGATCATTTGACATAATTAAATTGAATTTTGATTTTAAATATCTACTAAAAGCTTTGATTTGTCGTTTGAAAAATCTACATTAAAATCCCCACTTAAAATAACAGGCAATTTGTTCTGAAGAGAGTTGATCCGGCGTTTTTTCAGAGTAGGCAACTAAATTTTTGTGAATGAATTTGATAATTTTCTCTACACTTTGATTTGGTTAAATATAAATAGTAACCATTAGAATTATTTGTCCATTTTCTGCTCTACATTTCACTGCACAAATTTCTCCGATACCTGACTCATTGAACTCAAATGATTCAGTAGTATTGTTACCATTATTAAGAGCGTTACAAACCCGAGCGTAACAATGCTTGGCTTTTTAAAACGCATCATTCAAGTTCACTCTACAGCAAAACGCGCCTAAAGAAGTTATCACTTCAATAATAAACCAAAGTAATTCTAATATATGAATCAAGTAACCATGCGTGATGAAATGCATACACAAATAATTTGGCAAGGGGTCAGTTTTCAAGAATGAAGGTAGAATTAAATTTAAATGAAGGGAAGAAGGACTTATAGAAGGACGTGTTGTTGGAATTTTAGGGTAAGAACTGAACTTTAAACATCATTGATAAATAACAAAGTACTTCCTATACACTTTTTGCTAAATGTCAATAAAAAACTAAAAAAGAATTAGAACTATCACTGTTTATTCATTGATAATATAAGCTTTAATTTTACCACGCTTAAAACCTTAATAAATAACAACCTTTATAATTTTCCCAATTCTCATTGAAAATTGAGACAAAACTGAAATAATTGTTGACACTTCCGTCTATCAGACATTTTGAATTCATCCGGTTGACTTTCTACTTTTCTCTTTAAGTCTAAACTGGAATACAGATTTGAATGCAATAAAGAGCATCTGGTAAAGCAAAAAAAAGTTTGTGTGTACTTATGTACGCACGTAAGAAGTTATACTTCTTTGGCGTAACAAGATTAAAATCTTTTGCAGGGCAAGCTGGGCCAAGGACGAAAGGCGGTCACGAGCAGAGTTGAACGATACTAACCATCAGTTAATCGGACCAGCCAAACCTGAGATAATCACGATTTAAATAA
>BMAV01008203.1:277534-305917 GCA_019973955.1 Trichonephila inaurata madagascariensis | reverse complement strand
TTGGGAACCAAACACTGGGAGTTTTTGCGTAAGACTGAACACTTGACCGAAACATCTGCACATGCACCCCAGCGCCAAAGGTCACGTAAACTGAGATAGGCACAGTAGGCCTTGGCTCTCATGGCCTGTTGCGCCACTGAATTCAGAGTATATATATACTTAGATTAATTACACATCAAAAGATAACTTACAATACATAATGTAGCTTTTCAAATTTTTTTGTTGAGACATTTTTTAAAATCTTCAACTATAAAAAATGCAGTCAATTTCTAAAATTTAAACAAAAATAGGCTTAAAAAATATTTAAGTAAAATATTAAATATCTGAAATGTGTATAAATGAGAAACAACTTAAAATTAAAATGAATATTTTTAAATACATTGATTTCGGAAGAATAAATTGTCAATACACATAAAATTAAATTGATTTAAATTCCATCTTAAGATTTTCAGTATACAAAGGTATTAAAAGTACAAAAAATGTTTTTGAACTACGATTAAATACTGTAATAAATACAGAAAGCTATATAATAAAAAGTATAGTAATATGAAGTCAAAAATATATGTATTAAAATAAAAGCCATGTAAGAAAATTACTCACTTAACACATTAAATCATGGGTATAATAAAATATTCCCATAATACATTAAAAAAAATACAGTTTTTTTATTTGTTTAAGAAAAAGAAAACGTTGAAACTATTTTCATTCTTATAACATTTCAGGATAATTGAACTCTTGACCTGTGAAAGCAGGAATCACAAATCTACTTTTGACAAATTTGTAGAGCAGTGTAGAGTGTGTGCCATTGAGAATTGTTCGCGTGCCATAGGTTGGTGACTCCTGTTCAATTCAAAATGAAAATCTAAAAAATATAAGATAAAATTATGTTGTAAAAAATTTTGACGTCAGTAAAGAAAAGGAAAAAAAAAATCTAGCAGCATTAGGGAAAAAAATCCCTATACCATTATTCCACTTCTAAAGTATGAAGCGATATTAAACCTTGCATATTCCACGCAAATCAAAATAACATCCACTAGCCAATTAGTTATTCCAGATCATTAATTCTCAAATGACACAAGTGACAGCTCCTACAGGATTCATTGCACCCTTGTACAAAAATCGATGGGTATTCATCCTAGCCTTACGCTAATGAACAAAAGAATTGTTATTTAAAAACGTGTCTTTAAGGATCATTAGATGCTTTTGGAAAAGCTATCGTTCTACAATTACCGTTGCCATTTTTCTATTAAAAATAGATTATTGTTCACGGAAGAGGAGGCTCTGTTTTAACTAACTTAGTACTTAATCTAAGTCATTCATTAACAAAATGCCCGAGCAATTCAAAATCTGTTACCCTCAATGGTTTGCATGACATGCTGGTTTCACAATTAGCCTAGTTTTTAATTTTTATTTTGAAAGTCGAGTTGGATCATTTTTCATTGGAATCATTAAACAAATATGCTTAATTGCTCAAACTACATACGCCACGACAAGGTTTTTTTTTTGGTGTATTAAGATTAATTATGTTGCTGAAAACTAAAAATTGTTTCAATTAATATTGTTCGTATGAATTACTTTGATAATGAAAAATATCTTGAAATGGTTTCGAATTTAAAAAAAATACAGAAACGCAGACGATAATATTTCGTTAAGAATTTTTATTATAGATTGTTTTAAATGATTAACTTGCACTGAAGAATTTTTGACTGGATATTAATTAGCTTTTTTCACTACCCTTCATTAATTATTTTTTTCTTGAATCAAATTGGGCTCAAGAAAATTTTGTTACTCGAATGAATCTTAAATTTTTTAGAAAATTCAGAGCTTTTAATGAGAGAATAAAGACATTTTAATGGGATATCTAGAGAACATGTATAATAAAAGAAATTAACATTGTAAAATGTTTTGGAATTTTTTTAAAATTTCGCATGAATCAATATTTACGATGGAATTCTATCACATTAAGATGTATGTAATTCATGGTAAAATATTTAATTGTTTTACCATAACTGTTAATTAAGTTAAAGGATTACTTTAATGGTCTCCAAAAGTTAGACTAATAACGGAAGCAAAAAAGGTTTAGTAATTGTTTGACAATTGCAATTTTTGCATATAATTAGTCATATATATAATTGTTTACAATTTTTTTTTGCTCGTTCTCTGATACTTACGAGAAGGGTAGAGGGAGGGAGATCTAAGATCTTTTTTTTTAGTAATAATTATTTGTCTTGTACTTTTACACCGGAATTTTCTTATTTTTGGGCAACACTTTGGTTTTTTTATTGGATAATTTTCACAGTCTATGAGGATAATGCATCAAAATATTTAAAACATTATACAGTCGTCATTTCTATGATAATTCTACAGCTGAGTCGACGTATTCTGAAATTACTTCTCGTAAATGATTTCTTTATGAATATAGCCTTGACGAATTCAAAAAGACCAGCTATTCTGAATTAGTGATCCTTACACAGTTTGTGTGATTAGCTGTATAAAATATCCATTTAAAATGTTCTATTCATTAGAAGAATTATTTGATATTTACGTGGCAGACTGAGTGATGTAGTTGGTTTGACGCTGGCCTAGAACGCCCAAGGTTCTATATTAAAGATCCCTAGAGTGTGGCTTGGGTACTCTTCGCAAAATTATACTAGTACAGTTTCGCATCGTTAGAGCTCAGGTCTCCACCTGTGGGGAGGAAACTGGGAGTTAAAATTACATTGTGGCAACTGATATCCACCTATATGGTACCACACAAAAAAAGTGACACCAGCTCCAGGGAATGCCATTGGTCCGCAATGGTAATTACCAATCCGCACAGCCCTGGTAGAAAGAAAAAAAATTATTAGAAACAATCAATAGGTCCAGAAGTAAAAATTAAATTCTTCTATTTATTGATATTTCCCCTTCCGTTTTTTCTCAAAAGTGTTTTTATCTGTGTCTAAGGGGGTCATTTCACGCACTATTTTACCTGTGTGTGTCTCCAAATTTAAAAAAATACTAAATTTAAGGGGCATTTTTTAAAAAAAATTACTGGCCTTAGTCACAAATATTTTTGTATGTGTGAATTTTTTGCTTTATTATTATGTTAATGAAAGTGGAATAGCACGGGAAAAGTTTCCAAAAGATGAAATTCTATGCGCAATTTAAGACACATGTTTTTTAAATATAACTTCTTGAACAAAATCTCTCATTTTTATAGTATTTTATTATATATATATATACATATTGTATCACAGTTTCGTATGAAAGGTCTTACAAATTAGAAACTATCATAATAATTCTACGATTTTTTCCAAACAAATTTTATTCAAGCATTTCCCTTTCTTGCACAGTATCAAATGCGATTGACAAATACTTCATGAAACCCACCAATAAGTATAACTTTAAAATCCATTAGCCAGATTGCTTATATCCTTAATTCTCTATTCGTGTCCACACACATTTTACTTTAAGGTAAAATGCGTGTCCATATATGCAAAACTGCAAACATTGGGGATATGCGAAGTATATGTATATATATAAAAGCCTTCTGATCATGGAGGCAAACACGGAAGTGGAAAGGTTAACATAAACCACAGAATAAAATGGAAAGTTTTCATTTTAAAATGGATTTAGAAATAAAGTTTAAAAAGTAAAGTGAATCCCTTGCGTATTGCTCATCCCACCATATAATGCATATTTGATCAGATTCAGTCTGATTTCCCGTTGCCTGTGACCTAGTTTCGAAGATAAATACGCCCTCAATGATGTTTTATTTTGGAGGGTATACGGGTTAAATATAGTGCTATCGTTCGATTTGTTGTTATATATTCATTGATTACATTCTAGGAAGAGGTGATTGTGGATATTAGGTATTATATTTTTATTTTTATATTCCTTTATAAAATAGTTTCAATTATTAATGCACGTGTAAGCGTAATATTGAGATCACTATAAAATATTATTTTTGATGGATATGACCCAATTTAAAAAGAAATAATAATAAAAATAAAAATTTACATTTTTGGGTTTGAGGGAAGTAAATTAAACAAGATCTACCTTTAGAAACATAGAAAAATGCTTTTTTGCATCTTTAAAATTTTTCGTAACTCTGAAGTATTATAAATAACA
Source organism: Trichonephila inaurata madagascariensis (assembly GCA_019973955.1). Lineage (NCBI taxonomy): Eukaryota > Metazoa > Arthropoda > Arachnida > Araneae > Nephilidae > Trichonephila > Trichonephila inaurata. Next base: position 301,804 of record BMAV01008203.1, on the reverse strand, counting down.
ATCATCACTTCACTTCAATGCTTGTGATAGCCTAGTGATTATGGATACAAATTCTTGCACAGTGTGTCATGAGTTCGAGTTCTAGCGCCACTGAAGACCCGCCGAAAAGAAGGACTGATGCACGTTTAGGTATCCGACTACGTTCGGAACCGTGATTTTAAAAAAACACATAAATGGATAATTTTCATCATATTTAGTGTCACTTAGATTAGAATATATGTATAAAATTGTTTTAAGGACATTTTGACAAAACAAATTATTTAAATACAATATATTTCGGCTAAAAATTAACTTAGAATAACCTTTTAGAACTCCTTTTGTGAAAAATGCTTCTATTATGATAATATTTTGCCCGTATATAGCTCAAACATCTTTACAGAAACTCAACTATGATTTTTGAAAAATTCATTTTATTTTCAGAGTTACAGCCCATTGAAATAATTATCGGCGTTTTTTTCTTAAAATGTCTCCCCTCTGTTGTGTCGTAAAACATGGATAAATCCACCTATATAAGTTATATACTTCAAAAATTCTAGCCTTTGTACAGAGGTCTGAGCTCTATACAGGCAAAATATTATTATAATAGGAGCATTTTTCACAAAAGGAGAATATTTTGAAAATGGGTCCCTTCTATGTTTACTTTTTGTCAAAATATTGTACTCAAATAATTTTTTATCGTAATATTATTCTTAAAACAATTTTATATACATGTTCTAATCTAAGTGACACTAAATATCCTAAATATTATCCATTTATACGCTTTTGCACAATCACGGTTCCGAACGTAGTCGGATACCTTAAATCTGTCGAGGTTCTAAGTCCGCCTATTGAAGACATGTAGTACTTTGGTGAAGGAGTGGCAGCTCAAGGTCGTCCTCATCACTTGACAGAGGATTAACATGAACAAGTCCGTCGTTAATACCCCTCGTGTTGTTTTATACTGGTGTGATATTAATAAACAGTCACTCGTTTGAGGAAAGGGAAACTACAGTAGTTTTTGACAAACAGAAATAATCCCCGTCACTTCCCCTACTACATATGTATGGAGTATTCTATTCTCCTTAAGATAATTCTCTAAAAATGCACTTATTTTTGCTATAATTTTCTTATTTTAACCAGAGACTGCAGTCACTATTTATGTAACTAAAAGCTTGAAGAGAGGAATTTCAAATTTGCTCTTCTCCTTTGAGGCGTGCCATTTTTAGGTAAGTATGGATTTAAGACTAAAATGCACACGAGTGATCTTTCTTTTCACAGAGGTTTTAATGTCTTTAGTAAACACGGGTAACGTATCCCCGGGATACCCTAGTAATCGTTCCCAGTTTTTGAATTACCTCCATGTCAAACATTCCTTCTCTCCATTTCTTTCCTCCTTCTCTTGATATGTCTACACCAAAATATATTTATAATTATTTCATTTATTTACATAATTCACTTCGTTACTAATAAATTAACAAATCTTTGGCGCAATTGGTTTAAATATTGTCCTTTTGCAAATAAAAAGTGTGAATACAGTGAATAAAAACAAGTTTCCAGCCTTTTTTACCTTTTTATTCTTATATATTTTTAATTCTCCACGATGCGGTATTTTTTTTTTACAAAACCAAGATACTTTGCACATTTTATGACGTTAATATAGAAATCAGACACACACCAGGAAGTGCTGACAGGGAAAGGGGAATTTTCATGACAATATGTTATGCATTCAAAGAAGTTCGTGCAACGCCGGGGTAAATGGAGGGAATAGAAACCTATCAGACCCTGAAAAGAAGTGAACAAATTTCGAAAAAGTGAATTTTAAAATGACATCATTATAGCAATCACACTCGCATCGTATTTGTACACACCCACACAGAAGTGCTGACATCATGAAGGAAAGAGAAAATTAACATGGGCATTAAGTTATACATTCTGTATGACGTCTGTGGTTCTGCGTCAAGGGTAGATCAAGCAATGGACGTCTTGGGGACAGACTACTCTGCTGTAAGCGGCGTCGAATGGTACGCTCAGACACTGAATGATGCGTTACAGACTCAATGAGCTTTGCTATGGTTCGTGATGTGACTGAAGGATCCGTCACTGCCATGCGCACAATTTGCCTGTCCTCACGTGAAGTGGTGCACTGAGGTGGATGCGATCGACCACGTCGTTCCATCGTACCCTCCTGCATCCAACGGTCACATATCCGCATTACAGCTGTTTGGTTTCGTCCAACACGACTACCGATTTCCTTGAAAGATAATCCACAATCTCGGTAGGCCAATATCCTTCCTCTGTCGAACTCGGATATTTGATCAAAAGCTGATCGCTGTTTTCTACGAGACATAACTGATCAATTTTTGAAAAAACCACAAGAAAAACACAATTGCCGAACTTGAAATCGTCGAAATCTCCAAGCCTTTTAGCTTTGAGGTGGCGCTCCAGGCGCGCGTGATGTGTATCTGCGCTGAAATTTTAATCATTTGCATATCTCACCTCCGCTAATGCATGTTGTAAATTTCATGTTATTTGCATGCTTCCTTCAGGGTGTTGCATTTACGGTGGCCAGCAATGTACATTATTTCACGAGAATTAGTACTTCATTTTTAGGTGTGAAATGATGTCAGGGTGAGATGGGTTTATACATATCACCTGGTTTTAAAATATATCATACTTTAAGAAATTTTCTAAGCAAAACGATTTGTATGTTATGTAAATAATACAAATGCATTCTTAAAACTATTTTATTTATTCAGTACTAATTAGTTTAGCTAATTATTATTATATATATATATATATCATTATTTATTTCTTATGATTTACTGTTTTGATTATTTGATCAGGGGTAAATAACAACTGTACTAACCTCACGTTTCTGAAAAGAGAGAGAGAAGGCTTTTTACAAAAAGCTCGCCTTAGAAGTGGAGGGGGAGGGAGGGGGGAAGCTGGGAGAACATCCTAACGCTAAAAACTCAACGGCGTAATTGTTAATAGACCATTTCATCCTTGAAGATAGAAAAGTATTTGAACAAAATAAATATAATTAATTTTTCAATATCTAGAGCAATGATATATGTCACTATCAGTATTGCTTAAAAGTATATAAAGAGTATTCGATTTCTGTATTATAAACATGATCTAATTTTGAAATATAGGCATAATGGTTGTATTACTAAGTTTGTAGGGTGTATCTTACGAAGGATTTCTTAAGAAAATTCCTGAGTTTCAAATGAGAGAACATTAACTATGTTTCCAAAAATGACAAATTTGATTGCGATTTTCTCTGTATCTTTCTCTCAGCTTGCTTATTTCCCAAGAGAGAGAGAAAAAAAGAAAACAATTTTGCAATTTTCTTGACTGTTTTATCACTGATATTATCTGCAGTTCCAAATGGATCGCTCGAAACACGCGAGCTTTCGTTGATAAGAATTTCAATTTCTCCATTCTCGGATAGCATCAGGAAAAGAACAATGCAACTCTACGGAAACGGAGAAGAAAATCACATTCTTATAATATTAGAAAAGCTATCAATATTCTATCCTCGCGAAATATTGTCTCTGGTAAAGTCGGTATGAAAAATGCATGCTTAGCATTACCATTTCGCTCTAACAGTGTAAGAGTTTGGTAGAAGTATCCGGAAAAATCTAGTTGGGAAACGCTTCTCAATAAATATTTTACTTCGTGAGAGGTTATTCAAGAAATAGCGAAAATGGTTTCGCGCGTCGAGATTGTTGCCAGATTAAATTTTATCGAACTTCTTATCTCTCTTAACTATCGATCTAAAAAAAGTTATCGATTTTGTGATGATATAAAAAGAAGAGAATAAGATTCTTTTTTTAAAATAAAAAAAAAGGATTGCTATTTGGTTGTATAGAAATTGTGATATTATTCTATGAATTTTATAGTGGCTTACTTTTTCAGTTTGTTGTGCATTTCAAATACAGAAAATGTGATAACGTTATTGAGTTTCTCTTTTACTGTTTTAGCGCATCAATTTTTAGCAGTAAAGTAATTCTAAAAATATAGAGAAAAGATAGAAAAAAAAACAATGTATTGTTCTCTTGTATGTTATAAAAAGATCCATATATAGGGTAAGATTACAAAAATGATTTTTATGAAAACATTTTACGCGCTCTGTCCTTTTTAAATCGAGAAGTGAGGGTAATAAGAAAGTTTTTTTAATACAATCGAAGGCTTAATACTAGGACTTAGATATAAATATTTTTAAGAAAAACAATATATAGTCATACAATATCATGAAATACTTAGCGAAGCAGGTGGGTAAATGCTAGTTGCATATATTCTGAATCTACATCAATTAAATCGACAAATTTATACTTTCATCACCATTTTCTAGCATTATACAAAATATCTAATTAATGAGTTATCATTGTTATCACTATATTATTTTCAGATAAAAAATCATCATTAAAATATAACACATTTAGTTTTTTATTCTATACATACAATTGAGCACGTAGATTCTTTAAAAGTTTGTAGTATATAATTTTTCTCCCATATCTTCCGGAAAAGAGAAAAATGATAAAAACTACTGCGTTGAAGGTGAAAGTTTTGCTATTTGTGCATTAAAACTTTGTTTTCTTGAATTTACAGAAATGTGTATAGCACCAATAATTAATAAATCTTTTCGAAATTAATAAGCTTTTAACTGTATAAAAGACAGATGAATTAAAAAAAAAACTTATTCCAAATATGTATTTTGCTTCAAAATGTTTCTTCAGCCCTCTTTTTTTTTCCGAAATTTTATCGGCGCTAACTTTTTTGTCCATATCTTAAACCGATATGCGTGCGGATAAGAGTTCTGACACGCTCTGCCGGCGTGATTCTTCCATAACTGCAATATTTTATGATGATGATGACCGTGGCCATCATCATCTTGATCATCGTTAGGTGAGGAGTGGGGATGGGGTCCTCGGTCCCTTGGGAAATCACGATGGGTGACGGGGGAAGGCTGAGGATTGTTAGCGTTAACGCTCGGTGGAGGATTTAGTGTTTGGAAACTTTTGAAATGGTACTCACTTTGCAAGAGTGTCTTTGTTGAAGATCTACGTGAAATTTCGAGTAAAATGTTGGAAATGGTGTCGCTTTTTTGTTCGTCTTCTTTGATGAGTCATGCAGGCTATTAGAACTACCATAAGTGATTCATTGATTGAAAAGTTAGAAGATTTACCGACTGTGGGAGGTTTTATTTGAATATACATTGTGAAATGAATTCACGCGGTAAGACATAACACTTTATTGGTGATTTAAAGGAATTGAACTAAAAATACTTGAGAAGATGGGATAATGATTGGTCCAGACATTAAAAAAAATGTGTCACCCTCAGCCCTCAATAACTTTGACAGTTCTCATTGTGGGGGGGGGGGGGTAAAGTTGATGTCAATATTAATATAGAAATGATGGATATAATTATGTAAGAGGATTAATTAACTAAATAATCATAGTTAATTACCGTAAAATCCGGCGTATAACACGCACCTATACTTTGAAGCTGCAATTTTAATTTTGAGATATATTCGCCGTATAACGCACATCCCTTTTCTTACGAAGAAACCTAAAATATACGTATGCAATGCTGCTACGTTTTGAAGTGATTTATTCGAGGTATTTTCCTAAGCTTTTGTGCAAAAATAGTATACTTTTAGAGCTACTGCCTTTTAAATTCATTAATAATATCATTTCTGTAAATAAACAGCATTTCGAAAATTTTTATGCTCATCTCTTTTTATTTTTATTTTTAAAGCTCTCATTTTTCTACCCAGCGTATAACGTGCACCCGTAAATATCGATCTTATTTTTTCTGTTAAAAGTGCGCGTTATACTTCTAAAAAGAATAAATTCATTATGGTATTAAAAATTTTAAAAACTAGCTTAAACTTCAAGTTTTATAAGAGTTTGCAAGTAAATTTTTGAGCTATGGAAGTTTAAAAAAATGGGATCATTAATGTTGACTGAATATTCTAGGGCAGTTCATGATTAAAATTTTTCTATCACGTGACGTGAAATAGGACTTCTCTCTAGTCATGGCTTGGGGAACAGAATAATGATTTACGGAATCATTGGAATAAAGTATCATATGATAAACGGTTGCACTTTTCATTGTTCCTATCAATCTCGAGTGAGTGAGTGAATATTGACGTCGCATTGTTCAGCTACACGGGGCCTTTTGGCGACGGACCTCGTAATTTTGAACCATGGTCAAGTGATGAGGACGACACCTGAGCTGGCACTCCCTCTCCTAACTACCACACCCCACCAACGGGAGGACGTTTGAGATCTCGACAGATTTAACGTGCATCTCTCCCCTACACGGTGGGTCTTGAGTGGTACTGGGCTCGAACTCGTGACAAGCCAGCCACCTTGACCACTAGGTTACCGTGGCCACACTATCAAAATCTCAAACACATCAACTTAGAAGTACTCCAAGTCATGTTATATATATAATGAAAAGTATTCATTTTTCAATCCAATCTTTACTTTTATAACATACAAGTACTTTAGATAATAATGATCAAGCTCCGACCGACTGATTAAGGCCACGATAGCCTAGTGGTCATGGTCACGGGTGACCATGACCTCAAGTGTGACGTTAATAAACACTTATCGTCCTATTGACTTTAAATATTTTGTGAAGGATATCATTTATAAAATAAAGAAGTAAAATGAAAACTGTGTTCTGTGATGTTTCTTAATTATATACATAGTGTTATTAAAATTATTTATGTTTTATTTTCATAATTTCTTCTTCATCCAGTCTGATTGCGTATTAGTTATTTTAAATTCCGTCTCCTTTTTCTTAATTCCAAATTAATCATTTTCAAATATCCTTGAAAAGTCGCTGGCATCTGCTATGTAAATTTGTCGCATGTAATTAATTTTTAAATTATACCACCAATATTTTGAAAAAGAAAGACAGCAGAGAACCAATTAAATAAAGCAAGCTCACACACAAAATTTTATTATTTTTCTTCTCGATAAAGAGCTGAAAACTGATTTTCTGCAAATGTCAAGATTTTTGGAATTTCATTAATATCGTTTTATAATTAAGTTGAAGAAATAAGAAAAATAAAGTCTGTTTTAATTGAAACTCTCTCTCTAGAAGGATATTACCTATATATATATTGCACAACAGAAAACTAACTAAAAAGAGGTAATCCTACATCAATTTATTTTCAAAGAATTATATTTATAGAAAGTTATTATACATTAAACACAATTGTGTGTAATACTTTAAAAAGAAATCTGATAGAATTCATAACCAAACGATTTAAAAAGCTATGATATACTATAATAATGAAACATACGAAATTAAAGACAAAAAGTGCTAAAAGATATCATGAAATCTATAATACATGTTAATTATACAGCAGATATAAAATTAATCATAACATTACATATTCAACTTTCAGTACTAATAAAGAAAAAATCCTTAATTTTAAAATTTATTTTAATTTTTTACTTTTCTAAAATGAAGTTAAATCTTTTAACAGCAAATTTTAAGTTGAAATCCAATTTTTTTTTGTTAGCTTGGTTAAAATAACAACTTACATCAAATAAAATAAAGATAAAAATTGAAGCTTTTTCAATTTTCTCAACTAAACACTAAAAAGAAGAATCAGACTTAATGGGACTCATTACTTTAGTTTATTGATTACTCTCATAATTATTTCATTTCATGGCAGCTAATGATTTTGCAATAAAAAAAACCCGTTTAATTTCATGCTTTTCGAATGATATTTTTTTAATTAAGAAAAAACAGATTTGATAACCTTTTATCTTCGAAAAAAAATCTTTGATTTTATGGGTCAAATACCAATTTCTTTCTTTTTACGTAAAACAAATTGGGAATATATACATCCATTCAATGATTAGTGCGATTTACTTAAACCTTTTTTTTTATCTGAAGTCTCTGCAAATTATATTCTTTCCTTTTTATAATTATACTCTTTCTCTATTTCTTAGCTATCTATAAAATGACTAATTTAAACTCTAGTAATACTAAAACTAATGCTAAAAAAAACCAAAAAAAAAAAAAAAAAAAAAAAAAATAGTATCTCATCATTAGTTTTTCTATTAATTGGAAAAATTCCATCAACTGAATTTTGGTTATAAATAATATCAATTGATTTTTTAATCAAGAGATTTGATAAGTTCTAATACAATAATTAAATTTCCATTTAAAGCACAAAATTGCTTACTTATGATACGGAATTTTCTCTCCAAAAGTTCAAAATTGAATCTTGAAATTCTGATGCATGATTCAACTGAAATTTTAGATTATTTATTCCGACAATCACACTAAAACTAGATGATTACCTACAGAATTCTATGATGGAGATTGCAATTTAAAATATGATTTAAAAAACACGAAGAAGTCAATTGCTACATAAATAGGATACACGCAAATTCAGTACATTAATTTCATTTTTTGTTTTATCGAATGAGAGTTACAAAATGTCACCTAGGATCTCAACATAAAAAAAAAGTACAAAATTTTAGAAAAATTAATAATATGACAAGAAAAGTGAGTTATTTTTTAACATTTTAATTCAACTTTTATTTTTATATTAAGAAAGTCTTTTCTCATCCACGTCTTGCCTCTCTTTTTAGATGAAATTAACATGTATTGTCCAAAATTTTTAAATGTTTTTGATTTTTTTCTAAATTAAGATAAAATATTTCCTATATTTAATGTTATATTTTTAAGTTAAGGGGGTTCACCCCTGTGACGGCCTGTTTTCCAAGCATTTTTAGGGAATTTTTTTTGACGACCTGTAAAAAGATAGAACTTTAAGATTTTTTTTATCATTTATTTATATGTATTTAAATAGTATGTATATGAATGTTTATCCAATAGGATGTGAGTTCTAGCGCTCTGAACACACCCACCTCGAAAAAATGGACGCTTACTTCCTCCACGATTCCGGCTAATAGGGTTATCTGAAATAAAAAAAAAATAATGAAGTTTTAATCTGTAAGCTTAAATACACGGAATGGACTATATTCAATTGAAAACACCAAAAATTGGGTTTTTGGTAGACCTCTGACAAAATTTCGAATATTTCATGGGTTTTTTTTAATGTTTTAATTTTAAAAAGAATAGAAATATTGGGAATTTCGGAATAACCATAGTCCATTCTATGCATCTATATGGGATGACTCTACCCTATAAACTTGAAATCATTTGGTCAAACTGTTCTTGAGATGTTATGGAAGATTTAAAAAACACAGTTTTAAGAAAAACGCGTTTAAATTTCAAGTCTAGTTAAAACTATAAAAATCTTAACATCAATCGGTGATGCCTGGTCCATAGAGTACTCCTTCCTCTTGGAATTCTTTCAAAGCAGATTGTTCCACTATTGCATCAATTCTTCCTTGCTTAACGGCATCACTGGTGCATCACTCAGAGCGTGAGATGTGCGTTTCATCACGTTTCTGTACATAAGTATGCGCTTCGGGGCCAGCGGAGCATCCCATAGTTGTCATTACTTTTAAGGTATCCGACTACGTTCAGAACCATTATTTTAAAAAAGCGCATAAATGGATAATTTTCATGATATTTAGTGTCACTTAGATCAGAATACATGTATAAAATTGTTTTAAGGACATCATGACCAAAAAAAATTATTTAAATACAATATTTTGGCAAAAAATTAACTTAGAATAACCTTTTTTCCAAATGTTCTCCTTTTGTAAAAAATGCTTCTATTGTATTAATATTTTGCCTGTATATAGCTCAGACCTCTGTACAGAGGCTCAACTCTGATTTTTGAAAAATTCACATTATTTTCAGAGTTACAACCATTTGAAATAATTATCGGCGTATTTTCTTAAAATTTCTCCCTTCCGTTTTCGTGTAAAACATGGATAAACCGACTTCCAAGTTATGCGTTTCAAAAATTCTAGTTGAGCCTCTGTACAGAGGTCTGAGCTATATACAGGCGAAATATTATTATAATAGAAGCATTTTTCACAAAAGGAGAACATTTTGAAAAAAGATTATTCTAAGTTAATTTTTTGCCAAAATATTGTATTTAAATAATTTTTTTTGTCAAATTCTTCTTAAAACTGTTTTATACATGTATTCTAATCTAAGTGATACTAAATATCATGAAAATTATTCATTTATGCGCTTTTTTAAAATCACGGTTCCAAACGTAGTTGGATACCTTATAATACTCCTACAAAATCTTTGTTAAAGATAATGACAAAAAATTATGTTGCAATTTCAGCGATCTTGGGGTCAGAGTGTAGATGCTTTGGAACAAAAGTCCAAATCAATGAATTTATAGATTCATTATATTGTTTTGCGTCTCTACGAGAAAGAGATAAATCACTTTTATAAGTCTTACATATTACAGTTACAGAAATAGTAGCAAATACTGAAACAAACTCTAAAATGCAATGCACGAAACTTATGAGTGAGGGAACCTCCATGTTCATGCCGTTTTTCGTGGCCGCGGTAGCCGAGTGGTATAGGTATCGGACCGTGGCTTGCCTTGTCAAGAGTTCGAGCCCAATACCACTAAAGACCCACCGTGTAGGGAAGCGATGCACGTTAAATCTGTCGAGAGCTGAAACGTCCTCCCGTTGGTGTGGTGTGGATAGTTAGGAGAGGGGGTGCCAGCTCAGGTGTCGTCCACGTCACTTGACCATGGTTCAAAATTACGTGGTCCGTCGTCAAAAGCCCTCATGTAGCTAAACAGTGCGACGTTAATAATCAATCAATCATGCCGTTTTTCAGTTTTCTTGCAGAAGCTGATGTAAATTCCGTATCATTTTGGGTGGTAAAACGGTTTCCACTAAACTTTCGCTTTTTATTACGACCAGAATGAGCATTTCCAGTCGAACTTCCGTTTCGATCACTCATTGCGAAAATAAATAATTTCTAGCTGTTGTGATTTTCGAAGCTAAGCCAAGACTTAAAACAAGTTCCACAAAATATCCAATAACTATAGATATATTTCATTTTAAACCTGTACAAACTTGTCTATACTTGTATAAACGCATATTTGTACAGAAAGGTTATCTCAGGTATCAAGCCGACTGTACACAATAGGCCCAGCATTCGACTACCAACTCAACGCTCCAAACAGCTTCTTCTTCTAACTACTGTATCTTTATAACGACTTCGAATTTTAAGAAATCACTTTACCACCGTATTCTAGACATGTTAAGGAATCAATTTATGAATGGGAAAAAAAATTCGATTTTTTGAACCCATCACACGGGTGATGGGTTTCCCCTTTTAATTGAGGAATTTGATTCTAGTTTTTGATATTTCTAAAATTTTCTTTTAAAGTTTAAATGAATTCTTTTAAATGTATATTTAATTTAAATGAACTATTTTTGAATTTGGAGTGGTTTTATGATGACGGTCAGAAATATTTACAACATTAAGGATTCAGTTAATAGAATTCGTGAGGTAAAAAAAAAATTTGTAAAATGTTTGTAGTTTTTAAATAAAATAAATTTCTACTCTGAGCAATATCAATTTTCTAATCTCTACATTTAAAAAATTACTTTTGCTTTAGTTCTAACCAATTAAGAAAAGTTTTTTTTAGTAATAATGTTTTATCGAGCGAAAAGACTTACCTGATTTAATCCGGAATTCTAAAAGCAGTGAACTATTCTTCTAATTAACACAAATTTTAACGAAATGTTAAATTAAAATATTGAATTGATTATTAAGTTGATACACAAAATCGCATACAATCCTGTTCATATTTTTCATCAAGCTAAATCAATATTTGAATTACTTCATTGTAATAAAGTTACATCGGCGAACAATTGTTTGTAGAATGAAAATTCGATATTTTTCTGAGCCAAATCAATATTTAGAGAACTAAGTATATTTGCTTAGTAAGAAATATAATCTTCAAAGAATGAGAAGTACGTTTAACAATTTTTGTGAAAAAAATGAAATAAATAATAAATCGTTTGCTTTTCTAAAAACTCGAATTTTTATTCCACCGACTTTGGAAATCAAACCTCTTTGTTGATCCTTATATTAAAATTATTATCTTCGGTAAAAGCAACACAAAGAAAGTGCTATTTGTATGCACGCATTTTGCAAATAGAGCATTTTAGTAACTGCTGCTTTCAACGTCTTTTAACAGACGCTAAAGAACATTATTTTACAAATGCACCTGTCTCCAGAGTCCTTGTTATGAATTTTTCCATCAATAAAAAAGCACAACTTTTCTCTACTAACAGTGAAAATCGTCAGCTTCGCTGCGACGGAGGCATCATGGGAAATCAGACGCTACGCTTTCAGGTAAATAACGGTTCTTTTTTAAATGAACGAAAAGTGAAAGAGACGAGCTTTGAGCTCTGTATTTCAGATATTTGGATTCAGCGACAGAAATTTTGAATACACATTAGTTTTCTTTCCTGGAGATTTGTAAGAAATAAGTTAAAAGGAGGAAATGATTCTTTATTCTGTTTCGAGTTCTGGAGGCATATTTGCTTTATGAAAGCGAGTACATCAAAATTAGACTTTGTATACAAAATGCTTCGAAGATTTGATTCTATTGTGCAGATGGAAATTTAAATTTTTGATCCAAATATCTACATATAGCAGGATAAATATTTTCTTACATCTAATAAATACTTATTTTAGAGGTCTTGGAAATCTAAATTTTGAGTTAATAATAAGCTTCATTTTTTAAAAACTTTTTTTCATACATACATTTTTGAAGAGAACTTTTTTATTGTTTTATTTTGCGTTTTTAAAAAAAATAATCAATTTTACAGCAATATCATAAGCATTTTTTTTCTTATAAAGTAATTTGTAATGGCTTAGCCCAGGGTAATTAACCTTTTCCCCTTCGGATCACTAACATATGAAAGGCATTTCACGCGGGCCGCAACAAGAAAAATAATGGAAAAAAATTAAAATACGGGAAATTGATCAAAATATTAAAACGCCATTTTTGGCTTTTAATACTATGTTACTCTCTTTCAAACACACACAAATTTTTGGTTTTATGCATTTTTTACTGGATTATAGAGTAGTTCCGATTTACTTTCCTTCATGATCAAGCCCCTAGTTTTTATTCTACTGTCATTCAAACAAAACTGCTATGCAGCTTGATAATTTGATTTTTTTCTGTTGAAAAAGTCTATTTTTTATTTTTATTTCAAATATTTATTTATCAAGCGTAGAATGGCAGCAAAGAGTTTTGACTGAATTCCAGACTGAAGTCAGTATATTTTGTTTATAATTCAAAATAAGTTTAACCCAGTGCTTCTCAAACTTTCAATACTTGCGACCCAATTGTCAAGCATAATTTTCAGAACGCCCCCCCTCTCCCCGCATACAATACCAATGCATTGAATGCAATAATAATATACTTTGACGCTAAAACTACCAATACGATCTTAATTATAAACCACTCAAGTTATCAAGATAAGTACTAAATTTTGTATATGTTACCCCTTCAAGTAATAGATATTTTAAGTAAATTATATATATATATATATATTTGAGTAATAGATATTTTAAGTAAATTATATATATATATTTGAGTAATAGATATTTTAAGTAAATTAAATTTAAGTAATAGATATTTTAAGTAAATTAAATTTAAGTAATATATATTTTAAGTAAATTACTTTTAAGTAATAAGAAAAGTATTATGTTGCTTTTCTTTTCTAGTTTTTAAATTGGAACAGATATCAGTAAAAGTACAACGTGTATTTTTATAACGTCAGAATGTATTTTGTTTTGCTTCCTTTAAAGAGTTTTACAATTTTTTAAAAAAAAATAATCTTTTTTTCTCGACATTTTGATATGCTCATAGGGCTATCAAGCCCCCCTAGGGGGTGCGCCCCACAGTTTGAGAAACTCTGGTTTAACCCATAAAATAGTCACTACTCCAATTCAGTCCGTTCAGTTCAGTTCAGTACAGTGATGAACACTGTAAAAATGGAGACTTGGCTAAAGCCTTATGCTCCGATATATATTATGGAATTCAGTCCATTAATTCACTATTAATTATTATTACTTCCAGTTACAGTTACAAAAAAAAATCTTGCTATTCATACTTATGACATCGACAGCAAAATTGAGAGATTGATTGCTTGTTTGATAGAATTTGCCGCTAAATTTTTAATACATGATTCTTAAATAATAGAATTTTTTAGTGTAATGAACCACATGACTGGGTCAATCAGAAATGCTCTCCAAGCCATATGCAGCTCAGGGGCTGCAGGTTGAGTATTGCAGTCTTAGCCGAATATATTTTAAGAATGAGGAAAAAAAATAAAATTGCAATAAAGATAAAATTTAAAGGTATCCGACTACGTTAGGAAAAACTGTGATTTTTTTTTTAAAAAAACGTATAAATGAATAATTTTTTTGATATTAAATGTCATTCCAATTAGAATACACATATAAAATTATTTTAAGAATACTATTGCAATATAAAATTATTTAAATGCAATTGTTTGGCAAAAAAAATTAAGAAAAAATAAAATATTTTCAAATTATTCTTCTTTTATGAAAAATGATTCTACAATAATATTTTGCCTATGTATAATAAGGCTTCTGTACAGATCCCCTGAAGTAGGAATTGTGAACTATTGGATTTAAAGTGAATTTTTTTTTTATTCATATTTTGATATATTTGAGTAGGGAATTTTTTTAAAAATATTGGTTATTATTTCAATTAATAGTAACTAAGGATTGCAATACCGGTATCCCAAAATACCAAATACCGGTATTTTGAGCCCTTTGTACAATTTTATAATATCGGTATTCACAAGTTTAAATACCGTATTTTCGGTATTTACTAGAAATTTTTTTAATTGTCTCCACTATATGTTCAGGGATTGTCAACATGGCAAAATACTCGTAGTATACCTTTTAATTTTATATCTCCCTAATGGACTAAATTAATTAGACTGTGTGTGTGTGTGTGTGAATATAAAGTTGTGCAGCGTACAATCAAGAGAAGTGATAAAATATGTGAATCATCCAAGGAGGCGGGCCAAAACTATCTTATTACAGCTCAGAGTGATACTGCATATACGCAGTATTCGCAGTTTAATATTCGTATCTGTGAAAAAACAAAGTTGTAGTCGTGAAGAAAGTGCGTAATATTTCGATATTTTTTAAGTTGGAGAGTTTGTTAACCACATTTCATTTGCTTATCATACTTTAAGTTCAAATATTTTTCAGATTCATTATATGTATACTCATAAATAATAACCCATAATAATGAATAATCGCACAGAAGAATGAAAAAGGAAAAAATAGACTAACCAATTCAAATTTGATCAAATTCATAGTAAATTTTCATAAAATTTTTTTCCCTCAAACTTATTCATATTCAGAAGAATTCTCTAGTTATCGAAGACGATGAGGACACACTGATTTCGATAGTGAAAAGGAATTGTCTCTGAGCAAAAATTAGAATTAGCGATAATTAAAAAAATTTCTACAAACCAAAATATAAAACAGAAATCGGTTGTATCCAAAACAATCCGACGAGAAATCTATTTATTTGAAGATGAGGGGGATTTTGAGGTAAATACTTAGATATTTACACTCCCTTGTGATTTAAATGAATAAGATATTCCTTTACTTTTTCGTGATTCTTTATATACTATTATAGTTTATAAGTTACAAATTATTTTTTGTGATATTTACACTCTCTAATAAAACTGGCAAATAAAACAAAGAAACACCTGTGTTTTCTTTATTTTCTTTAAATTTCTACTACCGGTATTAAGATCTAAAAAATACCGAATTCCGGTATTGAACTTTTGGTCCGATATTGAAATCCCTAATAGTAACACTGAAAATAATGTGAATGTTTCAAAAATCCCAGTTTAGGTTCTGTAGAGGTCTTAGCTATATATAAACAAAATATTATAGAAGCATTTTCAATATGAGGAGAATGTTTTGAAAATATGTCTGTTTTTCTTCATTTTTTACCAAAAAATTTCACAAATAATTTTTTATTGCAATAATATTCTTAAGACAATTTTTTATGTGGCAATTTATTAATCTAATTTAAGTGGCATTAAATATAAAAAAATAATTATTCATTTATATTCTTTTTCAAAATCACGGGCTCCATACATAGTCGGACACCTTAAGGCTGCGTTTTTCAAACTGTGGGGCGCCCCTTCCCCCCTTGAGGGGTGTAATATCCCTATGTGAGGAACGCGAGCATATTGGAAAGTTGAAAATAAAAGATTTAAAATAAGTATTAAAATTCGCTGTGAAGGGAAGCAAATTAAAAAAAACATTCTGACATAATAAAATTTAAATAAACATTTACACTGATATAATATACTTATAAATGTATCAGTACTGCACAATATTTTTGATAATTAATTTATCAATACATTAAAAACAAGTTTAATAACTACTAGTGCCTTCCATGGGCTTGTTATATCAAAATCATACAAATTATTAATACTTACCGTAATAATTTGTATGATTTATAATTAAAGTTATATTGTAGCTTTAGCGTCAAAGAACATTTTTATTGCTTTCAATACATTCTTATTGCAGAAGGGGGTGTGATGAAAATTATGAATGGAAATTGGGTCACGAATATTGAAAGTTTCAGAGGCACTGCCTTAAGGAAAAAAATTAGGTATAGTTCCTCATTATGTAAACAGGATAAACACTCAAAAACTGTAATATGCATGTTTTCTCACTAGAGAGTATAAATAATTGCCTTGTGATAAGAGTGAGTTTTGTGATTTCTTAACTCAGTTTCATATTTTCCAAATATATATTTGTAAATTTGTGTTTTGATATTAAATAAAATGATTGCTAAAAGCTCAATTTTTGTAAGTATACCACACAGAAAGTCTTTAAATTTCTACATTTAACAAATCTTAGTAATCTATGTAAATACTGTTGATTATTATTTTTTAAGTAACTACATTCCAGTTATCAAAATGATATTGGGTATAACAGAAATGGTTGATTTTTAACGTGGTATCAATGCCATATCTTTCATGTGCTCAGGGATATATGAGATACTATGATTTCACCAAAGTTTAAAAGAAATATAAACTATTAAATTTCCGAACATCGATTATATAAATAAAACAAAAGACCAACTTTTTGAAATGCAAGCTCAAATTTTCAGATTAATTACAAGGGGGTTAAAATTTTTTACATTTTAATATCAAATATATAAAGTATCGATTAGGGAATAGGTTAAATTCAATGGACTCAATTCATGTGACGTCATAGTCACATGATAATGATAACTTTGTGTTTGTAGCCTATCAGTTCAAAATATTATGTGGCGTCATAGTCACACGATAAAAGCAATCATGTGTTTCCAGCTAATCAGCTCAAGCGCCTCGTTGTTGCCAACTTTTGATCTGTTCAGAAACTTTCTCTTAAAAAATACAAATTTTTCAATAACAATAATGCACATAGGTAGACAAAATGTATTTTATTTAAAAGTACATGCATAAAATAATATTTTTTTTTATTTTGAAATCTTTTGAAGAAATCTATTTTTGATAACATTTGAACATTTTTACCCAATTATAAAATTTGAAATTTTATTCAAGTCTTACAAATACAACAATACGTACACTTAGTTTGGTGTCTGTTTTGAATTCAATGGAGAACACGTGTTTATCTTTATCATGTGACCGTCAGGAATTGAGACCACCAGCAATTGTGGACATAAGTCTAAATGAAAAAATATGATTACACGTTGAAATTAATTAATTCTCTATCTTAACCCATATATAAAAGAAAATAAAAATGACATTTAATCGTAATCAAGTTAAATTTTAATATTCGAACAAATTATGATATTTTATCATAGAAGAATATATAAAAAAAATAAATAAGTAAAAGTAAATAAAGTTTGAAATTTTTATCATGTATTTTCTTCCCCTAAATGTTAGACGTTGAATATGACTTCTTGATTACTTATTTATTTATTTTGTGTTATGCTACTTATCTTGCTTATATCGGTAAAAAGTTGAGATTAATTAAGAATATGAACGTGAATATCAAATGACAATTATGTCCTGCTGAAAAACTTATGAAGTTTTTTGATGTGTTCCATCTTGACTCTAATACCCAATTAGTTATGCAATCTGATCTACTTCTGAGCCAATCAGGTGACGTAATTTATTGTCTCCTAATTCAACCGCGGTGTTCAAGATTCCTTAAATAACGAATCAACAATGACTTGTGAAAATCGCCGTCTCAAGGCAAACAGGGGAGAACACTAATTGACAATGAGGACTTGATAAAGGCAGGGTTGCTAGAAAAATTCATTGATATTTCTCGCCAAGCGTTGGCGATCTTATGCCAAATCTTCGATCGTAATAATAGCTAGTCGTATAATTTGAGAGTACTTGAAACAAAATACGATCTTAGTTTCTGTTGATTTTGATTTAATTGCTGTTATTCTTATATGGATAGGAAAGGTAAACAACTAATTAAACAAGAGTATCAAAGTATTTTTTTATTTGTATTTTTATCATTATTAAGAATAATGAAAAAATATTATCAAAACATGAAAGCTATAAAAATCAAGTTGAACATAATCTATATAAAATTCATATAAAAAGGTAAATTTATAGCATAATATTCTAGTTTTATTTATGACTTTAATGATTTGAAATTTTAATTCTTATAGAGAAAAAGAGTTTTTGAAATTTAAATTGATTTTGTTATTGTACTTAAATATTTTTTTAAAATTTGTAGTTGGCTAAAATGTTTATCTTACAAGTGGAAAAAAGTTTTTATCCAAAGTTTTGTAAGAAATACTTTTAACCGTCAAGGGAATATATATATATATAGTTTTCAATACATATTTGGATCCTGAATCAGGCAATAACGTTTATTGTTCACTGATTCATCGTAATCTTAGCATTTTTAGGTGTTATCTTTTTCTTAGAATGGATTTAGAGCCTTTAACTATTATTTTCTATAGGATTTGGCTCAGTATTATAAGTAGAAGGGGTAAAGGTTGGCTAGCCGCAAAACTGGTTAAACCCTTCTTTTATATAAACTATTAAAATCTGTCCTATTTTTTATAATACAGCAGCATTCATATTTTTAAGTATCCTATATTTGATTCTTTTATCTTTAGCCTTCAAACCATTTCTGTCTCTCTAGTAGAGATTATTAAAACTATAAATACATATGGATAAAATTTTGAAAAAAAATGAAATTTTAATAAAATATTTAAGATACATTTTGTATGGTAAACGATCGCGTTTAGTTTTCTTTCTTCTATAACACATGGAAGCGCGTAGTGATTATGTTTACGATGAGAGGTTATCATATTGATGATGTTTCAGCGAAAAAAAATTCTTCAAAGTCTTATGTGCAAATTTTCGGTGAAAAAATCATTTGAGTAAAAAATACTCCGAAAAGGAAGCCAATGACGAAGAAATGGTTCTCGAGATAACAGTTGCTGCCCCATAAATGTTAAAAAGTTCCTAATAATTTTATTATGCTTAATTTTTCTTTCTTTAATCCTTGGTTGCGTATAAATTGCTGTAACACATCATTGGACATATAAAATTTGCTTACTTTTTGTAAGAGCTTGATTTTAATCTAATATTAATCTATATATTATCTATATATTTATCTATATATTAATTTATATATTTATCTAATATTAATCTATTACTGTTTTAATATATTTCTGAAAATAAATTATGAGAGGTTAATAATAAGTTCATTATTGGCAAAACTGGCTTTTAAAAAAAAGGTCAGATACAACTTATTAGTAGCTATAACTACAGCTCCTTGGTGTCTAATGAAGTAAAAAAAGGAAATGTACCCTTTAGAAAGAGTAGCTTTTAAATAAATAGCAATTAAAGATATAAATAAAAACGTATTTAAATGCATAGCTGTTGAATAAATAAAATATTAAAGAAAATATGTGGTTGAAAAAATAATTTTGTAGTTATTTTTTGTATTTATAGTACTTGAGGTTCAGTTTTTGCTTTGGTTACTGTTTACTACTTATAGAAAAATTTCTCATGAGCAGTATTCAGTTTAATTGAAACACATAAGTATTTTAAAATGACATTAAAAAAATAATTCCTTAGAAAAATTATAAACTATTTGAGAATTAATTATTAATTGAGCGGTTATTTTTGAAAAAGGTTCACTAAAAATTTTTGTAATGGTCTTTGGGTCAATTTTTGATAGTAGATTTTTTTCAAAGCTTAGAAAGCATTTCACTTCGTTATTTTTCAAAAAATTTTATTTAAAAATCAAGTTTGATTTTTAAGAATTAGGAATTGATCAGAATTTGATACTGAAAGGAAGAAAAAATTAGTGAAATATTGAATTAAAATCTGCTTTTTGCAAAAGTAATCTATGATCTTTTTAAAATTAAAACTGTAAAATCTTGCAAATATCGTAATGATTATAATACTATGTTTTAAACTAAACACATAAAAATATCTCCACTCCTGATACATAAAATATTCTTCAGATTTCAACAATATTTTTCTTTTTCAAACTATTGCTTTGAACGCAACAAAGCATTTTCAATTACAGTGAAAAATTTTTTAATAAGAAACTGAGGGGAATGAAATATTTTTTCGTGTTACAGAATATTGCAAAAAAAAAAAAAAAAACCCAATAAAATTAATTTCATTAGAGTACGTTTTCTGTACATGGATGTGTATATATACATGTATTTATTAAAAACCATGAACTTAAGGTCTCACAGGATTCTTAACAGATATCCGTGCTCTCGAAAAAAACATCCTTCTTCAAACCAATGTAACTTAGCAATAAAATAAAAAAAATAATTTGAAATTTTTACTACGTGATAATCATATATATTTACAATATTTCTTAAATTTTCAGAGAAGAAATTTAAGAAATATTGTAATTTTTTTGAGAAAAAATTTAAAAAGTTATAAAAATTAAAAATTGGGCAATTTTTTCAAAAATATATAAAAATCCCTATTTTACACCGCGCAAGATTATAAAGTACACAATTGATCAAAATTTACAAAATTAATTTTACTTGGTATAAAAATGTTAACTTTTGAAGTTATACTCACGTTTAAAAAAATTTAGAGGGAAAAAAACAATTTTTAAATACAATTATAACGAAAGTTTTAAAATCTTAAGAAAAAAATAAATTCAAATAAAAAAAATTCTTCTAATTTTTTTTTTAAATTGATGTATAAGTTATGAAGAGCCTTATTTTAAACACGCGTATAAAATTTTAGATTGAAATCATAAAAAATTTCTGAGAAATCCTGCGCTGAAGCTAAAGTTTTTGTTTTGCGAAAAATGAAGTTAAAGATAAGAAAGAGATAGGGTTTTCGCTTATTCACAACTTATTTTTCAATAACTTCGGAAGTTTTCACAGTAACAACACAATTTTGATACCAAAATACTCAAAAATATTGAGGCTTTAACATATATTTTTTCAAAAAATTAAAAAATTTGCAATTTAAGAGTCCTGTGAGGTCTTAATCCGTTCAAATATTTCTCTTGAATTCACCCTCTTTTTTTGATTATTGCTAACATTGCTTAGCAATACCAAAATCTTTACAGATCTTCGTTTCCTTCATTTTTTATCAACAGCCTTTAGAAACTCCTTCCTCATTTTAAATGAAATAGAAGTTTGCTTTCCTCCTGAGCTCCATTTCCGCCATTGTGCTCGTAAAATAATTCTAAAATGAAAAGAAAAAAAAATCACGAACCAAATTCACTGATTTTTACTCACACTACGCAGTACTCGTCACCGGATACCTAAGCCAACTAATGAGAGATGAGATGTTTTTGTGTGGCATTTGTAGGGGTGGAGGGTATAAGTAGCTTAGATAAACTCGTGTTACAGACAAATTCCGAGGGTATTTTCAAGTCAAAATAGCCTTCTTTCTACGAAACATGTGAAACCATCAACCTCTCTTTCTTTCCACCCCCTTTTTAAATCTAGCCTGCGTGACTGGTGTTTTCCGTATTTTGCTCATCCCCAGACAGGAAATCTTTTCATGTTAAGCGATTTTCGTTTCGTGTTAAAAGAAAAAGAAATGCTTGAAAACACATAGTTGTATTATTTCGTGTTAACCGATGTTTCGTATTAAGCGTTTTCGCGTTAAATGTATGTCACTGTAATTCCAATTAGTTTAATTTTATTAAAATCAAATCATTTCCCGAAGCACTGCTCTTTTAGTTTGCAGCCTAAAAGCTCAAATGAGAAATTTTAAAAACCGTGACTTTTCTAAAAAAATATAATTCAAACTTTAATTTGTTTTTTGTTCTTCCTTCCAGGAAATGTAATCGAAACTTCAAAAGATTATTACTTGAGAAATAACATCATGTTTTTAATTACTTTATCTCTGCCGTGAAAACAAAGTCTTATTTCTTGAAACTAATATCAAAAATGAATATTTTCTTCGCAAATAAAAAATAATAATAATAATAATAATAATAAAAAATAATGGACAATTTATTCAATTTTTCATTTTAAGTAAGACAGGTAAAGAATATAAGAGAGAATATATTTTTAAAAAGAATATATTTTTTATTTAAAGGAATTCAGATTAGTCATACCTAAGAGCAATACATTGTCAAAATCAATTATATCATTAATATTTTGTAAAACAATTATTACTTCGTAACATTATATTCACTTGATTATATATATATATATAAAGAAAAATGGTAATAGAAAGCTTATAAAGTGAATTTGTTTTTAACTCGGTTGTGAAACGTAAGTAATTTAACTCGTTTTTTAAAGTAGTATTTTCAATTAAAATTTTTTTTTTCTTTAATATTTTCACTTATGTTTTTCTTTTCGTTATATTTATGATTTTATATATCCCTCGTCTTTCTCTTTTATATTTTATATCTCGTTAAGATATCTCGTACGATTTTTTATTTTTTGCTTTTATACATGAAACTGGGTTATAGCAGTGAAAAATTTAATTTAAGTAAGCGAAAAGGTTCTTCGGATAAAATTTGTTTGCTCTCTGAAATATTTTACGAAAGAAATAACTCACATATACTGGCAGTAATCTCAAAATTATGATTTGGCTCCTTAATTCGTATTCCACTTTCAAGTATATGTGGTTTTCTCTTTTTAATTATTTCTCTGTAAATGTGTTTTCCCAGTTCTAATAGTTATCTAAAGAAGAAGCACACACTTTTAGACGCTTGACCTTTTGGATCGTTGCATTCATGTAAAGAAGCAGATTTCAAAGAGTAATTCGTTTTTTCAGTAAAGAAACATCTTCAGTGAGAGGTAACGAGAATTTTAATGGTTCAAAATACAAACTAAAACGTGTTTTTTAAATCAGTTTTTTTTTATCCTTCAGTAAGTTACTCTGATACATTCCTATCAATACTAGGTATAATTCTTTCCTATTTACTTTAGATCTGGTATGCAGGGATTCGTTTTAGATTTATTTAGATGCAGTTATTTTCTACTTAAGGTCTGTTTTATTCTCATTAATAAACTCGTTAAGAAATAAAATGTGTTTGCTTATTATAAAAATAACTTTATAAAAATGACGGAATTTATTTAATTTAAAACTATTGCTATAAATATTTTTTTTTTAATTGTAATACGAATAAATGCTTTTAATAAAATTGCATAAATGTAATTGTTAAATTTGTGTGTCGAAGAACTTAAATTAAAATAAATTATTATTTTTCTTCTAAAAATAAATTTTTAAAGTTATTATGGAATGGTTTAAAATATCACCAATTAAGGGTAGTTTTGGTCACATAATTACATGTTTGAATATTTTTCATTGAACAGGGAATTAATAACGTGAAAAAAATGAGTGCTATATAAAACATTTCTTCTTACTTCGAAATAAAAATAAATCTATGCTTATCTTTCTGGGGGTTTTTGCGTCAAACTGATCACTTGACCGAAAAATCTGCACATGCACCCCAGCGCCTAGGGTCACGTTAACTAGGATAGGCACAGTAGGTCTTGGTCCTAATGGACTGTTGCTCCACCGAGTTGAGTTCAGTATATTTAACTTCAAAAAATCAAAATTAAATAAATGAAACATAGTTTTTGATGGAAAAAAAAAAGAAAAAGGAAAAAAACTGGTTTATTTTAAATAAACATATTACTATGAGAAAGGTACATAGTAAGCGCGGAAGAGACCTGTACTTTCTAAAAAAAATAGAATAAAAAAGAGTACTTTTGCAACTTTTAAATATTATTTTGACGTATGTTGTAACTTACGATTGCAGAGGAAAGTTTAATCACAGAAAGCTGTTTTGTGTCAAAGTTTTAGAAATATAGAAACGAATCCTCTCCA
>BMAV01008203.1:266298-277524 GCA_019973955.1 Trichonephila inaurata madagascariensis | reverse complement strand
ATGCAAAACAAGGGTAAATTTTATTTTTGCAATATAATTTTGTAAATACGTTTAAAACCAATAAAAATCATAGTACTAAAATCCCTCAAACCTCTCTACCATAGAAGCTTTGTCAGCATTTGAAATTTGATGCACACCAAAAGAGCTATCTGGATGGTGTGTAAAACAGAGGATCTTTCAATACTGAGGTATAGCTTCGATGGTTCAGTCGACCGACGTGGACTACATCAATTACTCACATATGGATACGTAAATAATATGGACTGATGTCAATATTTGAAAGAGGACGTGCAATTGTACTTAAGAACGATATTGGTGTTCAAATTGCAAGATCGCTCAACATTTGGATCCGGGTTATGCTACCATTTAGAGATGGTGGTAGGGATGAATGAATTACGACAGTACAGAACTCCGGGAAGGTAGATGTTGACCGAAAATGATAACAGAACTCGAGGATAAAGGGATTGTCCAATCAATGCTCATAGGTTCCTTATGAACAATCTAATGTGTGATCGGGATATCAATTACTACAGAGACCATTAGTAGGCGACACACTGAATGAGGGCTGTAGTCATGAAGACCATTGCCCCTATTGCCCCTCACTGTAGCACACTACCAGGCGAATTTACAGTGGTTTTAGGTGCATTGAATCTGGAATCTTACGTGATAGAGTAGAATCATTTTCAGCGATGAGTCTTTCGAGCTCAGCCCCTATTATAAGTGAAAAGATGTTTGGAGACGTCCAAGACAGTGGAAGGATACTCAACTGACTGTTGTCGTCATTCCGTTTGACAGCCAGAACTGCTGTGTCATTTATTTTGAAACCCTGAGCGCTTTAGGTGTCATCTATGCCACCTTTACAGCCCGGCAGTATATCAACCAGATTCTACTTACCTTTCAACTTTTTACGCTCCGCCTACTTTCTTTCCTTTCACGGGCGTTACATTTAAACAGGGTGGTGCCCTAACGCTCTCGGCACACAATTCTACTTCTTGTCTTCGTTCTCCAAATATTTCTTAGCCAGTGAAATTCCCAGATCTCTCTCCAATAAAATATATTTGAACTTAGATGAGCAAGTATCTTTGGATAGCGCATATCTATTTCACTAGGACGTGCGTGATAAGATATCCCACCGGAAGCCATTCGCCAACTCTACGAGTCAATACCCAGTTGTATAACAGATTGCATCAGGGCCAGAGGTGAGTCAACTCATTATTGACTTTTCTTTGTTTTTGTAACTGTATTTTTTGAATAAAAAATTCAATTCCTATGATACTAAGAGCGTTTTGTTTTTTAATACATGTACTCGCATATCTCATGTACTGATTTTCATCCCATTCGGATAACTTTTTCTTAGTGCGTCGTCTTCCATGTTAATAAGTCTCTCTCTCTCTCTTTCTATACATATATTACCGCTAAAGAGCAGATTAGCTAGGTAATCTGTATATTAACCAAGGTGATCAGTTAAAGTGTTCAAGTGTGAAAAATTATTTTCTCAAAATCTCAAGATACCTAGGTAATCTGCGAACCACCAGGTATTCTGCAGATTACGTTCTAGGCACTCATTAAAGTGAAAATAACATCTTTGTTGGAACAACAACAACGTTTCTGCACTCTTAAATTAAATGTTGTTTATTTATTTATTTTGTGATACCTAAATAATTAAGTTAACACAATCGAACAACCATGAATCAATTGAAAAATTACAATACAAATAATCAAACTGTTAAACATATTATTACAAGTAAGAAAATGAATTTGCGAAATATATTATTCTGAGATGAGTCGATGTTTTAAATCACAATTCCTAACAAAAAAGAAATGAGACAAGCAAACTGTTGAACTCTAACGGTACGGAAACCGCTAATGTGAAAACTACCTAGTTAAAAGAAGGAAATCTCTTGATTATTCTCTTTAACGGACAAAATCAGTTAATCTACACATTAACGGTATTCGAGCTTTAACGGTAACATGTATATATACGTACACATATATGCGTATCACATTTTAATCTCATCAAAAAATATAACATTATATTTTTTAACTTAAAAAATTCTGAAAAATTATAATGTTTATTGGTTTTGCTGAAAAAAAAATTCTAGGCACAAAAATTAATAATTTTGAGATTTTTAATTCTCAAATTCTTTCCAAACAATACATTTTGTTTACCAATTAATTTCTAATAACATCCCCTTGACTCATGAGAGAAAAAAAAGCTCGTCTTTTATATTTTTATATCTGTAAAACTCATCCACGTGTTCACCGCTCAGATTTATTCTTCATACGCTAAAAGTCTCCACGGATCTTAACCCAAACTCAATACTCGCTGTACCCGATAAATTTATCTGCAGTTTACTCAAACGATTACAAAATTTATTTCCACTTATTTTACACCGAGAAACCGACCTCAAAAAATTGATTTCCTTGCCTTTTAAAGAAGACGAGAAACCAAGGAAAAATAAAAGATTTTTTTTTTTCAAAAAAGTGCCATATTACGCCACGGCTCTATCTTGAATAATTCAAAGAAAAGCGTGAACTCAAGTCTCAAGGCACCAAGAAGATCGATTTATCGCCAAATCTGGCGAGAAAAAGAAAAAAACTTCCTGCCAGCGCTTATTTCGATGTCTCCTGTGGGCTAGGCTATTTTTCTGGAGCTCTTATTGGTCGACTGAATCTCGTGGGATACTTACGGCTTCCTAACTTAGCAAAATCCAATTTTCCCAAATCTGATTTGGATCAAGAATTTTTGGTGGAGGAGTTGACAGCCATCTTAAACGTACTTTCTTATGAGAGAGATCGCGAGAATTTTTCCGAGTTTTCATTTTTTTTTCTCTCTTCTTCTCTTTAGATATATTTTTACTTTTCCCAGCTCTTCACATAAGGTAACGGTGCTTAAAAAAGTGACAGTGAACGATATTTTATCAAATTCATACTAATGTTTTTATCCTTTTGTGGAAAATAAAATTTGACGTGAAAAGTTACCCAATGGTGTTTCTTTTCCAACTTTTGTTTTTCATAGAATTTTGCCTTTTTAAGTGAAAACACTTAGCTACCTTTTCAACGAATTTGATTGTCTTTTAAATTCAACATTTTTCTCAAGAAAAATCATGTATTATTTAACCATTTTATCAATATCTTTAGCTAAGAAGAACGATAAGTTATTTCAGTTAAGTTTGTTTAAGTTAAAATTTAAAATCAAGTATTGTTTTAAAAATTTCTGAACACATTCCTGTGACTTAGGTTTTTTTATTTTATGCATAGTAAATCGTCAAACCGAAATCATTTTTAGATCTGAATAATTTATATCAGTATAGATCTTTTCAGTATTTAGATCCCTGAAAACATTTTCTTACCAGTGAAATTATTTTTTTTCCTTCAGTTTCATTTTAATTCATAAACTTGACCAACCATTTATCGATTCACGCACTACCTCCATGAAAATTTCCATTTCTGCTATCCTTACGGAACGTTTAAGATTATTCTAATTGGGATGCCGTTTTTCGTACACATTTGCCTCCTATACTAACCACAATTTATACACTAGTGCAGGGATGGCGAACCAGTGGCACGCGGGCCATTAATGGCACGCGACACAATATTTTGGGCACGCCAGTGATCAAAATGGTTTGCATTTTATTTCAAAATAACGAAGTTCACTATGAAATATTACGAACAAACGCGAGTGATCGGTCATAGGGCGGCGTTTGTTATTGTCTCTTAGTTATTGCCACATAGTTACGTGTTGTGGACTACAGTCCTCATATATGATGCAAAATTTGTCTTCGCATAGCATAGTCAATTTCGTCGGCGCAACTGTATTTTTAAGTTTATTTGTGTTCTATTTACAATTTTTATCTTTTATTTAACATAGCTAGTTCCGCAAAAGAACAAACAGTGCAAGATAGTACGTGTAACAGAAGATTTCAAACTTGGTGAATCTAGAAACATTGCATGATTCGTTAAGGCGACGAAGCGGCGAATGTTTTATGTTCTGAAACAAAGGTATGCAGAACATCGTCTGTAAAACGGCATTTTGAGACAAATCTGAAATCCTCGTCAAAAAAGTGAACCACAGCAAAAATAATTAATTGCTTAGAAACCATTTGTGGCAGATGACTCCAATTCAGCATTCATTCTACTAAAAGTAACATCTTACAATCCTAATATAAGTTATTTGTCATCCACAATCTGCAGCAACAGAAGTTACACTAATGTTACTTTAATTTGAATTACACGTATTACTAAAACATTTACTACTATACTGTGCAAAAATTGTATTTTTTTCGTAGTAAATAAAAAGTTTTGAGTTGTTAGTATTTAGTTTTGTTACCTTCCCAATAATCACTCCAAAATTATTAGACGGCACGTCTATATCTCATTAAACATTTCTTTACAAAAAATGGCACGTTGATCCAAAAAGGTTCACCAACCCTGCACTAGTGGATCTAACTCAGGACTGCTGATAGCCCAATTTCCAATTTTTGTGTTCTATTAAGTCCAGCGCGTTCTCTTTTAACTATTTCTGGATCGCGTATTTGCCTGTTCGACTTTCCAACAGGTCTCTAGCTATTTAATAGGTTTTATGCTCACGGGAATCACTGTTGGTTCTATGTGATAGTGTCTTGATAAACATTTGGGCCGTGGTACTCATTCCTTTCTTGCAAAAATGAATCTCTTAGACCAGTGCTTCTCAAACTTTCAATATCTGCGACCCTATATTCAGTCAAAATTTTCATCGCACCCCCCCCCCCTCCATACAAATAACAATGCATTGAATTCAATAACACTATACTTTGACGCTAAATCTGCAAAACAACTTTAATCTCTTAAGTGCCACTGGCGTATATATACGTCTTGCTCAACCAGCGCGTTAAATGCCCCGGACGTATAAATACGTCTTTCCGAAGTACGGTCTTTTCTGTGCACTGCTATCCATAAAATTATTCCGAAGGCTTTGGAATGCAATAAAAGGACCTTGACGGTGTTTGCAGTGGATTTATTTACATCAAAGGATTTCCTTATTTATTCCTACCCTCCCTCCCTCCCGCATGCATTCCATACGCACGTCTTCGTGAAAAACAGAGGCATTGGTGAGAGAACCGCGTAATTTTTAATTGGCAGTTAAGGGATTGTTTACATTATCAAAATAATTACTATACGAATTATCAAAATAAGTGTTAATTTTTGTATATAACTCTATATATGACAAGTCCATGGGATCACAAGTAATTATTAAACTTGTTTTTAAGTATTTTTAAATTGATTATAAAATACAATGTGCGGTACTGATACATTTAGAAGTGTATTATATCAGTGTAAATGTTAATTTTATTTTTTATTATGTCATAATGTATTTTTTTATGTCATAATGTTTGTTTATTTTCTGTAAATTAATAATTTTTTAAATAATCTTTGGTTTTTGCTTTTTCAATACGCTCGTTCCCCCCTCGCAGAGTTATTACGCCCCCCCCTATAGAGGGGCTAGCCCCACAGTTTGAGAAACGCTGTCTTAGATGCCGTCATAGCTGACACCACATTAAACCATTAGGAAGCCGGATGTTTAGTTCTTCAAATATTTTTTCTCTCTTTAGTTTCTTGGGCAATAATTGCATATATGGTCATTCTAATGGTTAAAAGATTCTTCCATGTCAAAATTGTTCTCATCGGTAATCAGAATTTATCCACGGTCGTAATGAGAGAGAGCGTGCCGCAGCAACAGCCCTTTTTTCCCTTAAGTTACCTCTGGCATTTTAATATCCATGTAAGGAAATGGTCAGGTATTCTACTATAATCTCTGTCTTCGTTTACTATGGGACATATTGTTCTTCAACT
This sequence comes from Trichonephila inaurata madagascariensis, assembly GCA_019973955.1. Taxonomy (NCBI): domain Eukaryota; kingdom Metazoa; phylum Arthropoda; class Arachnida; order Araneae; family Nephilidae; genus Trichonephila; species Trichonephila inaurata. The sequence goes on along the minus strand of BMAV01008203.1, from coordinate 271,692 downwards.
CCCTGGTGCCTTGGCACTTCAAATTGTTACGCTCTCCCACACATAATATTTCTAGAATATCACCCTCTTCCAGTTTTTACCTTGCCTGTTTTGGTTCGGGACGGATTTTCCCTTAACTCTCTTACTCTTTTCCTTTAGTTTTGTTCTCTGGAGAATCTTTCTATTATCCACCACCTATGGACCCATCGTGTCCCAGACTGCAATCGGCAGTCGTAGCGGCATGGATTAGTCATTCTTGTTAATTTCTTACCTTACGTCATCATGGAACACCCAACCGCCCTTTTGTAAATTAGTACAGTAAATTAATGCAATCGTTTGCAATTACAGAATAGAGTATTCCTTATTGTATGAAATGTTTTGGAATCATTAATTATCATCTTTTTCATCGCTTATAACTTTACTATCTTTTACTTTTCGACATCCTTATTCTTCGTTAAGTCACTGTCATTGTTATTGTACTTGTACAGCAAGGGTTTTCTTCGAGCTTTGGTCTTTGTGAAATTGTTAATGGCATCATTGCAATCAGTTTTAATTGTAATATAATTGTGTGTATAGCAACATCAAACAGTTAAACTTTTCATTTTCCATAGTAGATCTCATTTCAGTCTTTACTCTCTCTTAAGGGCAGAAAAGCTTCTCTGCTGTACAGTTGGCCACATGAGTCAAGTAAATTCTCAGTGTGACTTCGAAATTTGGGAAGAAACTTTTCAACTTTTTTTTTTTATGCAGGAAGAGATTCATGTTATTATTTTTTCACCTTCACATACGTTTTGAAACATTGACACTCTCTTGCACAAACTGTTCTTTGTAGATGCCTTAGGAGTAGCTTAGAGCCAAGTATTTCGCTTATTTTGTTATATCTTCTTACTCCTTTTCATGAAGATTTCTGGTTGAGAGCTTCGTAACGGTGGTACGTTCTCTCTAACTAAAATTCTCTCCCATTTTGGCCCTCCAATCTTTTATGCCGTTGGCACATGCCTAGTGTTCCTAGTCTAAAAGCGGCCCTGTCTTTTCGGCATGTTAATTTGTTTATCAAGAAGATTCTTCTTTCGACAAGGATTTCGATGAATTCTTTCTTTGACTGCTTTGACGAGAGCTGATGTTCTCACCAATCGAGTACTTCCATTTTTAGTAGGGTCTAAAATGCTGTTGGTCCTAGAAAATCCCTTAATTGTTCGATAAACTAGTAACCTCTTCCTGTCCAAATTCTTAACAGTCTTGAAAATCACCGAAGGGTCTTGATTTTTTGATGATGAGGAATATCTGCTGCACACTTCTGTTCGATGTGTTAAAGCTCTAAATGATTTTGAAGGACATGCGCGAAAACATTGCAGACGGTCTCCAAAGAAGAAAGTTATAACCATTTGTTGCGTTTGAGTCACAGCAGACTACTCAGATTTTTGTGTCAGAACTTATGACATGAGTAGGTATAAAATAATAAGAAAAGTAATATAAGTTTAATGTTAATATTTCATAACACATGAAAAGAACAGAAAAGTAACACGAAGCGTAATTTATAAATCTTGTTTTTAAATAATATAACATTTAAGGATAGCTACAGCCTCCAAAAGGTTCATATTTCGTGCACAATCATAATTTAATACAGAAATTGCCACCGAACGAAAAAAAATATCTCATTTTCCGTATATATTGCTTAAAATAAAAATGTTTTGTCCTATCTTTTTAAACTTATTTTAGCATTCAAATTCTACTTCGCTATAATATTTTTTATGTACTATTTAAGCATTGCCTGGTCATTCATACAATGTATACTTTTCATTTGATTTGAGTTTATAAATACATTACTGTAAACGTACATCAGGAATTACAGTAAAAAAATAAAATTATTTATCATTTGAAAAAAATGTGTAATTGTCTTGCACAGTTTTCCCGGGGTTGACGGCTGAATAAATTTTAATAAAGGAAAAAAACACCTGTTTATTGGTTTAGTTTCAACAGGTTTGCAAGCTCTAATACATGGTATTTGCCTCACTTCATCTTTGCTTTTAAGAAAGAACTAAAACTACTAAACTCAGAGTCGCAACAGTCCAAAGGGAGTCATGACATACTGTGCCCATCTCAGTTTTCAAGACCTTGGGCACTGAGGTGCATGAGCTAATGTTCTGGGCAGGTGGTCAGTCTGACGCGAAACCTCCATTGTTTAATTCCCAAGAAAGCTTGGTGCTCGTTTATCGACTCTATGAAGGAATGAAAAGCTGAGTCGATCTTGCCCAGCCCATGGTTCAAACCGCGTACCTGTGGCATGGAAGCGCGATATGCTACCCCTTTACGAAAGAACAAAAGAGAGAAAAAGTCCATTATGGTATCTCACTACAATGTTTTTGTTCTAAGAAACTCTTATAGTCTAATGCTGTATTAAATCGCGAATCGTAATAATAGAATAATGCGATACATGAGCCAGATTTGGTTCTTCAAAAGCAAATAGCTCAAAACAACGGGTTTGACAGCAGAATTTTTTTAAGCAATAAGCATTTTTTTAAAGACATTTTCGGTTGAATGTTTCAGTTTACTTCAAATATTCATTTCATACAACCGACTAAAATTTCGAATAATGAAGAAACATTAAAAGGAAGAACTAGTACGAAATTCTTAGTTTTTCATAACATTTTTTATCTCACTTATACAAATACTTCCGTAAAAGGGTATTGCTTCTTGTTATAAGATAATATTAGGTTGGAATCAAGGCTTTAACTCTTATTCTGTCGTTAATTAAGCCTGGTGTATTGGCTTCAAATTCTAGTAGTTGGACAAACAGGATTTGTTGTATAACTCTCTGAATTGTTGTATAACCTCTTTGAAAGATATTGACCAATAAATGTACTTCTTTTGACCATTAACTCTAAAAAAATAGCATAATTGTAAGAAATTTCGATATGTATAAAATATTAATAATAGTTTAAATCTGTATGGACAAAAATCAACATGTCCTTGAAGGTCAAGCAACTGTCACAACTAAAAGGAAGAACAAGAGATAAACCCTGGGAGAGTGACATTTATGATTCTCCAGACAACCCCAAAAGCAGCGCTGTAGCTCTGCCTTTCTTTTAACTACAATGCATGACTGCATTAACTACAATGCAATGCATACTTTCACAGATTTCAAATAGTTGATAATCCTCTCTGCCGTGCGTTGATGAGCTCTTCGTCTGCTCAGTGCTCTCTCATAACAGTGTTTCGTCGAGATACTGGGGGCTAGACACCTTTAAAGGAGGTATTCTAGTCTAGAAACATGAATTTTAGGTAGTTTATCAGGTGCAATAAAAATATTTTTACCAGCCATTATTTTACAAAATATTTATTTATGTTTAAAAAATACAAAAAAGAAAAAAAATCGAGTGAAAAAATTAAAAAGTTACATGCTGATAAAAAAAAAAGTGAGGGTTCTCAAGGAAAAAAAAAGCACTGTTTGCTTGTCATGATTGTAAATCTGTAAAAAAAAATAATGGTTCTTTGACCAAAAAAATGCTGCTATAGCGTCCAAACTTTGAAGAAGTAAAAAAAAAAAAAAATTCAGCAAATAGCGGTTGTTTTAAATAAAAAAACATTTTTTTACCAAGTTTTTTTTTTTTTGACTTTTCAGAATTTTTTAAAAATAGTAAAAATTAAAATTTTAATTTAGTTTTAGTTAGTGTGATAGAGTAATGTTTAGAGAAAGCTCACATCAAATTTCAAGTAAATTGGTTTTGTAGAGCTTGAGATATCATGACAAGAGTCTCGAAAAAAAAGCACGTTCAAAGTTTCGGGTCAAGTTAGGCGCAGACTAAGCCATACAATGGTACTTTATACGTCCATTTATTATTATTTTTTTATTATTGTATTTTAAAATATATATAAAGAGTACGAATGGTTTTTCGAGGGAACACGATTGCGGGTATACAGAGGATCCCTATTGTCTATTGTTCGATTCGTTCCGACCGAGTCGATTTATATGCCACGTCAATATATATATAAAATACCTATATCTCCGAAAGCAATTATAATTTTGAAAAATATTCTTAAGAACGTATTCTTAAATGTTTAAATTTTGAAAATATGAAAAAAAAAATATATGGATTTTTTAAAATTTCTGGATTAAATGCCTTTAACATATTTCAGATTTGATATTGTTTTAACCACTTTTATATAACTTTTATCCTTTTAATTTTACTTTTTTGTAATTCTTCGTACAGACTTTTCAGTGTAAGTTATTGAATGATATACTTCATTGCATTATATTATTTTATTTTAATTTTGGATCTATGTATGGAATAAGGATACGTGTCTCTGTGTTGCCAGCTGTATTAGAAATAAAAAAAAATTATCATTTTAGGTATCCATATCGGAGTCATTTTGTATTTAATTTTTTAAAGGCTGTTATTTTTATTATTAGCGAGTTCTTATTGTAAAACTCTACAAAAGCGGCACGAAAATACATTTGATTTTTAGAATATTCCTAGAAATAAATTTCTTTTTTTCTACTATTTAAGTGCTTGCATAATGATTTAATTATTAAGTGGCGCAATAGTGAAGATTTTATATCTCGGTAGTAACCTAGGACAATTACTAATTTTGTACTATAACGGAGCCATCTATTACTGTACTAGCGCTACATTAGGATGCTGCAGTTCCTGTTACTAATAAAAGCTAATAACAATAAGAGAGTACATAACACTATAGTCATAGGTGGGGGAATATACCAGGGAAAAAACGAAGAAACACTATTTTAATAGGAATTTTGAGATTTTAATCGACGAGATGATTGAATCCGATTCTTTACATTACGGGCTGCAAGGGAATTATAATGGATTATGACCGAATACTTTATGTATTCGAGTCGTAATGGATTACTTTATATATTTGAATCATAACGGATTATTTTATGTGTGTATTTGAATTATAAAGGATTATATTTGAAATTTCCAGATTTTATCTTGTACATATAAAGTTATAACTAATCCTCATCGATTGCGATTTTTTTTTAAAGTGACTTCATCCTTTAAAAGATCCTGACTTTGAACAAAACAAAAAAAAAATTACTCTTTCTAAATACACACCGTATCGTTTTAAAAACTCTACCGCTCCCTTCAACTAACATCCCAAGGCAAAAAGAACACCAAATTGTCAAATGTTCTCCGGGGGGTGTGGGTGAGAAATAGAAAAATTCGAACGCTACCCCCTCTTGTATACACAAAAGTACCTCTGGCAGACGGTCACTAACCGGATTTTGGACCATCCCCACACCCCCGTACGAAAATGCAAAGGGTGGACTAGTGTCCTATTTGCATAATCTTGTTGACTTCTCAGCGTCTCATTCCCCGAACGTTTGATGCGTGGGTGTAATGAGCGAAAGCAGCACCCGGTCAACCCCAGGAGAATTTTCGAGGGGTGACTAAG
>BMAV01008203.1:248787-263518 GCA_019973955.1 Trichonephila inaurata madagascariensis | reverse complement strand
GTCATCCCATAACTTGACCATTATTCAAAATTACAAGATCCGTCGCCAAAAGCCCTCATGTAGCTGAATAGCGCGACGTTAATATTCACTCACTCTAAGTCATAATTTTGAATTTTTGAACTTTTTCAAAAGGTAATTGAGTGATTTTTTTTATCAACATCGCTCTAAAAATCAAAATGTGTGCTTTTGACAAATGGACCTTCTAGTTTTGAGCCTCTATCAAGTGACGAAGACGACACATGAGTTGGCATTCTACTCTCCCAGCTTCCATACCACACCAACATGGAAACTTTGATCCTTGATAGATTCAACGCGCGTGCGTGCTTCAGCTCCCATACACAATGGATACCTAAGGATACGAAGATGAGAGCAGGAAACAGAGAACACAGCTTTTCTGTCTCTTTCAAAATAAAGGGTTATATTTGTATTTTCAATGCATAGTCATCACAACAGCCTTTATTGATATATGTTCCTGAATATCCTTCAATATTCAATATCTCCCGTATGGAATAATGATTGAATTGAGCTTCAAATTCGTCGTCTGGCGGGAGTGTAGAAGGTAAGAAAAGGAGGTATCAGCTCTGGTGTCATTCTCGTCACTTGATCAAAGTTCTAAGCTACAAAGCTTATCGTCATTGGCTCCCGTGATTTAAATTTGCTGTAATCCTAATTATAGCGAAATATTACATATGCATGCACAAATGGCTTCAGATAGTTTTTTTTCAACCCAAACGAGTTTGTGAACATATATTCAAGAAAATCAAATATCTTTTATCCAATTTATTGTCAATGGTTGGCTTCCTCTTCGTTAATGAGTGGGTAATAAGGTATACTGTACTGTACTGTACTGTACACATAGAAGTATTGTTGCTTAGAATGTATTCATTTTAGAAATTTAATTTGATTTTCTCAATCTCACACTACAGTATCAATAGAGCTACTGGGAACAAACCTCGTAATTTTGAATCGTGGTTAAATAAAAATGAATAGTACCTAACTCTTTTAAAACTTTGACACTATGTGAGAATCCATTGTATGGAGTATTTAAACACGGATATCAAGTTTTAAGCAAAACTAGTCTTTGTTATTGTTGCGGTATTCACTGTAGATCGGCCACAGTATGAATAGCCATGCACATCATCCCTTTAATTTAACAGTTTATTTCATCAGAATGAGAAACAGAGATCAATCCCTTAACCTCTAACTAGCAAATCTAGAAATCCTATTTTATTAGGTATCTAAGGCAAAGTACACATATTTGTTAATAATAATAACTCACATGGGTACACGAAACGCACATGATTTAAAAGTATCCGTGCAATACAAGTCATTTATTTTTATTTTAAAAACTTTTTAAGCAATATTTGTTCTTGAACACCATAACTGAATTGTCAAATCTGAAATTATATATGGATTTTATATACAAGTACACGCATAATTTCAGCTTTGTATTCAATGGATAACATGTGATTACATTTATCATATGATTGTGATGAATTTAGCCCATTGCATACTGGGAAAATGGGCCGATTTTTATGCTCTTTTAAATTTTTATAACTAGTATATTTCATCGGATATGTAGCAAAAATACATTTTATTTAATATTAAAAGTTTAATTTTATTTCATAATGCATATATTACTTATATATTTTTTAACTTATTTTTCTGAAATTATATTTAGGTTATGAAATAAAGAATGAAATCTCTACGGGTGTGAATATTTTATACATTTTTTTATCTAAGGAGAAAAAAAAAATGTGTTATAATGTAAACCTTACTATAAAATTCAAACTTTTTTATTTGATGGGGGGTATATTAAGTTTTCAATTAAGAACAAGAGATGGCGCTGTATGTCCAAAACGTGTGTTGGTTCGGAAAAGCTGATATATTAACTGATATTTTCTTTTTTACTCATTTTTTTTTATTAATATCAAATTACTCCAACTATTGCAGGTTTCTATTGTTTTTAGAGCAATCCTTTTTCAGGGGTGAACGCATCAATTCATAATTTAGCAGGTGTGCTGTAATCTTTTAACTCTTTCTCACGCTTTTAAAACACCTGGCTTTGTTCTTAGTTTCCTATTGTGACGTTGTTCTATTTTTAAATGTAGTTGATTTTATCAGTATCGAAATCGTTTGTTGAGTATTACTTTGTTTTAAATTCTTTATCAGTCCATGGTTAATTTTTCTTCTTTCTTTTTAAAATAATTTTTCATTTACTGTAAACGTCCATCAGAAAAAGAAAAGTGGGGGGAGGGGGGGACAAGATGATAAAGCTAAATTTGCTACTTTATTTGTATTATGTTATTTTGAATTTAAAGTAATTACGTTTTAAAAAAAAGTTTGCAAAATAGACAAACATTTGAAGCAGATGAGCTTTAAATTTGTCCCACGAAATGTATAAATCTGAAAAATTTCTGAACTTTTTAATAACTAGAAACTAATAATGTCGCAAATTAATCTTTGAGTACTAAATATTTCTTACAGAAAGTTTTAAAATGTTAATTTGAAAAATTTTGATATAATTTCTTCGAATATATATATATAGTTTATGAACTTAAGTTTTTTTTTATATATATAATTGCATAATATAAGTAAACAAATCAACATTTTTATGATTTAGTTCTATACAACCATAATTATGTTACTTGTTTGGAAATATTATTTTTTTAAAATATAATCTAAAGAATTTTTAATCTTGGAATTTCAGTCCACTTCAAATAATACTTTTCGAAATAAGAACACAAATATGTATCGAAAGCTTTTTTACTTTTTACTTGGTTACGCTTAGCTTCCAACATCGGGAATTTTTTTTTGAGCGCATGTTTCCCCCTTCTAATGAAAAACATCAATTAAAAATCTTTCTTAAGTTGATTATGCCATATATTTCCATACGTAAGCCAAGTTACATTTTTTTAGGTGAATGTATGGGGTTGGCTTATATACAGATAGATATATAAGTATTAGAAAAAAACGTAATTTTGAAAAAAAAAACGGTTTATTTTACAATTTTTGTTAGACATGCTCAAGCAATCTTAATCTTTTAACTTTTTGGGGGCTTTCAATAATACACTTATTCCAAAAGATGAAGAAAAAAAAAGCTCTTTTTAGACAGTGTAAGAATCCGAATTTCAGAATAGTTCGTATACAATTCCCATTTACTCAATAGGATTTCCGAATGCAAATAATCATCCAGAGAAATTTGACTTCAAAACATCGAACATAGGTCGACGATCATGCGTCTTATACGAATTTCTCTTCCTACATCTTTTCAACTAAATAAATGGCGCAGAAAGTATGAATAGCACGCGTTGTATTAGTTGCCAGAAAATGAAAAAATGTGTTCGTTTCAGATAGGGTTATCGCACAGAAATAAAATTGTTGTTGTTTACGTTTTGTTTTACTATAATTTGTTTGGAAAATTTTTCCAGCATTTTAGCCACTTAGCAACATTTTTGCTCCTATAATGACATGTTTGAAAATTACAGGAAGGGTTTTTTTTTTCTTTCAATTCAGCTTATGTATGGTCTTGGAATTTTTGAAGAAAAGATGCACTCTCGGCTTTTATTAGGAAATATAAGGAAATCCCTTTTTCTCTCAGCTCAAAATAAATTCTGAGCTTTGCTGCTGTTTTTTTGCTTTCAATCACTTTCTACATGGCATCACAAGCTAAATTTACTTTATTAAAACTAAGGGGGGGGGGGGCGACCTTCTGCCTGGCTTACGGCGGACTAACACCTTTTGTACAAACTATACAACTGTTCATACTCATTGCTAAAATTGTAATTTACATGTATTATACAGTTCTATTTTTTCTCTCAATATTTTGTAAGTAGGAAAAATCATTTTTATTTAAATCATCGTTGTTAAAATGTTCAACTAGTTGTCCATCTTGATATAAGCCTAACATTAATTTGCGTCTTTTATTTCTAATAATTGCATTGTACGTCCTATCATGCTTCTTTTTCTTTTCCAATAGTTAAGGCTTTAATTTTTTAATTCTCTGGTTGTTTCGAAGTTTTCATAACTGTTTAGGATTCAAGTTTTCAGTTCGCCGTCTGGTTCGAAGTTTTTCTAACTGTTCAGGAAGTAAATTTTCAACTACTCTCTTGTTTAAAATTTCTCACTTTCTTCATTTTTGTTCATTCTTTTTTCGCAAAAAAAATTCTTTCTTGGCGTTCCTTTTCAGTTTAAATCAACTTTTTACGACCCATTTTTACTAACTGTACCTTACGTACAAATAAATTTATTACAGCATCACGACATCTTTTTTTTTTGTCTCTCTCTATATATAGAGAGAGATAAGTTAAATGTTTGAAAAAATTTATGTAGTGAAAAATATGTAGTGCTCTAAAAATGTCCAATAATCCCATTTTTTCAGAATAAGAATATTCAGAAATTCCGACAGCTGGAGAAAAAAATAAGAAAAATTGCGATGGAGACCTAAGACTCTTAACTGATTCATCAAAAATTTCCAGACGTTCGTCTAAGAAAAAAAAAAAAGTAAGTTACATGGAGGGAACTATCACCTGCTGTATGTCACACCCCAGTTAACAAGAAAGTGATACATTATTTGAACAATATCTCGAAGCAAGACTGTCCAGCGTTCTAATAGCACGCGAACCAAACTCATGACATCCACCATGTTCTATCTGCACGCTCGTTTCCGTGCCAAGAGCTCTAACAACATTAAGCATGACAAGTGCACCTGCTAAGAGTAGCGTGGAAGCTAGACCAAACTTCCGAAAATTAAAGCTTCCCCCCTTACCGTTAAAGAACAGTTCGTTCTTTTTTTGTCTGATAAACGCTAAAGGTAATTACGTTCCTTCGCTTCTTGATAAGCAGCGACATCTAGGCGAATTATTCTTGTTCTTAATTATTTTTTATATGTGATTGTTCTTGCGAGTAAAATACGAAGCCTGTTCGTAAAAAGTAATGGAGTAATTTGCTATACGAAAATAAAGTCACGCTAATGTAATAAAGTGTAGCAGAGATATGGAATGTAATTGGTATTTAATATTCGAATATTTGTAAGGTAATAACAACGTTTAAAGAACAGAATAAAATCGTCTGTTGGTAAAAACAATACTAGATAATAATTCGGGAATGCGAAGTTCAAGCCTGTAAGCAGGGGAAAAAATTAATTACGTATTTATTTCATGCTGTATGTATGTAAATACTAAAATAATTAAATCATGCTGATTGCGACTGAGTATGATTTTGAATTACGTAGTATGTTTACGAAACCCGATTAAGAATTCCCGAATTCTATTTTAACTATCTAAAATTAATCCAATTTATTGTATATCAATTTAGGTTCACGGAATTTTCCTTTTTATTGATTTCAAAGTTATCGACACGCAAGGCTATAATATTCTTGAATTTAAAACTCAACAAATTTGATTTTGCGAAGAAAGCTTTTAAACTAACGCCAGCAGCTTTGTTCGGCGAACCTCAACTGGCGAGAGATAAACAGCAACTGACTTATTCCACAGAGTTTCTTGTCACACAAACAACTTTCACAACAAACAACATGCTGTCATCGCACAAAAGAAATACATAGTCAATGATGTTGGTAAATGGTATTCCAAAAAATAATTATTTTACTCAGAATACATATCAATAAGAATTGAATCGAAATTAAGTACAATACATAAATGAACATACAAACATTTAATGATAAAAAATACAATTTTGTTAGTAGAAATATAATTCCATCTAAACACAAAGTATGATTTTATACCTTTGTTTTTAAAAGTAAAAATATGTTTTTGTTTGTTTCGAAGATTTATCACTACATATTAAAAATTTCTTTATAGGAAAATACTTTGGATATATTTTTTTTAAATATTTCAGTTAATTTCTTTTCAGTAACTTCATTAAGTTATTTCTTTCTTGGATGCTAATTTATATTCTTGTTTAGAAACTGAAAAAATGTATATTATTTAATTAAAAGTTTTGCTAAAATAAATTTTTTTTCAATTTCCTCCAAAATTCAGAATTATTATCATTCTAAGGAGAATATTATATGAATTAATATCTATTCTCTAAAAGAATATAAGATTATCACTCACACAGAATAAAAAAAGTACATATATTTAGTTACAGTAATAACTAACGTGAAAGTGAAAAGAAAAAAAAAAAGTTCTGTCATTCATCATTTGGAACTGTAACTGCTGCTTGGTGTGACATTTGATTTCAAGAAATAAATTTAACTTCGAAATAAAAAATTAAGCCATGTAATAACTCTTGTAATGGCAAATAAATTATAGGTAAAGAACGAATTCATTTTTATTAATGTAATATCCGTGAAAGTAATAATTTTAAAACTTCTAGCAAAAACAGTTAATAAAATAATAGCATCAGCATTTCAATATATAATTTCTGTCATTAATGATATATCCTTAAAATTACATAGAACTATTTTCAAGAAAAATGTAAGGCAGACGACATTTAAAAAAAAGAAATTGGTGGAGATTTTACTTATTTTTTTCTTTATACTTTGTCTGGATTTGAATACTAAACACTCTTTTTCTGCGTAACTGACTTTTAATTATACTTATTTTCGCAGAATAAACTTCAAATAATATATATTAATTAAATATATTGGAACGAAATTGTACTATAATTTAAATGCAAGAAAAGTTCGAAATTTAGTCTTAGAATTCGTGACTAAAACATAAAAATAGATACTATTCTTTTTTTACTGAAATTTATTGACGATTTTAGGATAAGTGAGCTTAAATGATATATACTATACTCTTTAAATTAATTAGAAACACATTTCACACACACACACATATCTATAGCTAATCCTATTTTATGTGCGTATAAAAAGATCAGTCGCAAATGAAACTACTCTAAATAAAATATTAAAAAAGTAATCTTAAAAGTTGAATTCTCTGGATATTTTTTTCTTCATTTATATAACATTCCTAATCTGATTTTATATGGTTGGTGTCAGTTACTCTCTTTTAAGCATTTGAACTAATTTGCATTCATTTTTTAAAAAAATTAAACTTGGTAGATACTCTTAGACGATATTGTCATGCTGATTTTTTGATTCTAAATTCAAGAAGAATAGTATTTCACCGGAAAATTCTGCAATGCGAAAAATGGAAGTATGTTCAGAAAATCGAATATAATAACACGAGCATGAAATAATTTTCTTCATGGAATATATTTTTATACTTTCTCTATCTAAAATTATTTAATAATAAGGACGAAAGAAAATAATTTGACGATGGCATTCGAAGTTTTAATACATGCTATTGAAATTATTTTACTAATGATTTATATAATAAAAATTAAAAACTACTTTATTCTAAATGATGTTCAAAAAACAAATACAGTGAAGGTGGTAAAATTCATGGAAAAATTTTTTCTGTACGGTGATGTTTCTTTTATTTCTCATCCTGGTATTTTTCGGAAACCATTTACTTTTTATGCATAAGAAAAATAAATAAATCTTCCAATGAAGAAAAGGTTTAAAAATACTGAAATAATATGGAAAAAAAATACACATGCATCTAGTCCACAGTGTAGAAATACATATTTTTAAATATATTGTGTGTGTCGTTAATGTAAAGTATATTTTTTCAATTAATGCAATCAATGTAAAACGAAAAGTTATTAAAAACTATTGAATAATTCTCTTATTTGGTATCGACGAACTGTAAGCACAAAATGTAATAAAATTACAAAGAAAAATCGGAAACATATTGGAACTTAAAAAAGGAATGTTTATAATTAAATTCCTGTTTTTCGGAACAGAGCAACATTATTAAAATCACATTAAAAATATTATTTTTAATGAATATGAAATTTTCAAGAAAATCAAATATAGCAATTTCTTAAGCATAAGTGTCATTTTACAATGAGGAAACTAGATTAACTTATTTAATTTTATCAAGAAATATATTTTAAACGAAAAACCATATTTAAAAATGAATAGAAATATCGTCTACTCTGATTTCTTTGTTTTCGTTACGTCTATTTAATGATGCATGCAAGTATTTTTTTAGAAATTAGTTGTTTTATTGATAATATATTTTTAATTAATTTCTGTAAAAATATTAATATAATTATTATATAATTATATAATTATTTCTATTTCATTCGCTTTCATGCTTATTTTCGACAAGAATTCAACTTGCTCTAAATTCCATTTAAAAAGCCAAAGAAATTTCCAACATTCACAGCTTTTGTAAAATTGTAGGGATTCAACAAAACGCGAAATGTTATTGTGAGTCATATTAAAAATGAAATCATGTTAATGTGCTTTTTGAAATTAAATTTCTTAAAGTGTTCCTTAATGTGTTTGCTTAATGTTCATATCTGAGAAAATTAGTTTTTCTCATCATAAAGATTCTTGAAGTGAATAAAATAGTAAAAATACATTATGTTTCCCAGACCGTAAAATTACAGAGCGGTAAATGGCAACACCAAAATTTAATCTCTTTTGTTCATTTGGTACTCATTTCTCCCTGTTTTCGACAAGTTGTGGATGACTTTTTTTTGTTTTCTTCCTACTTTGAAGAATCTGTGAAACAATTCGAAATTATATGTTATTATTATTTTGTTTTTTTTTTACAATTCCTTTTTCTTCTAAAATAAATCTACATTTTTATGGATATCTTATTCTCGTTTTAAAATTTAAAAATTATGAATGATTTTCGATTCGGTTCTTATATGTTTCATATTAAAATAATTTTTTTTATTCATAATAAATTGTTCTTTAGTGTAATTATAGTCTCTCTCTAAAAATAAGTTTTTCGTGATGATGAGAAATAAATTTATTTATTAAATATTGGATACGTACTTGGAAAAAATAAAATGTAGAGATAAAAACATGAAATTTATTTTTTTCCTGCTTACTATACATTGAAAAAAAAAAAAGAAAATAGAACTACATAATTCATATAAATTGCAGTTTTACAATTTTAGAAATGAGTATAAACAACTTTATTGTTTGTAAAATGGGGGTTTGTTTGACTTTTGGGGGAAAGGGGATACCCCCCCCCCCCCCATCCTAGCATTTTTTAAATCTATTTTTCACACAAAATTGTCTAAAAGATCTAGAAAATTATCTTTATATATGTATATTATAAGCATAATTCTGGGAATGCTAAAGAAAAAGGTACAATAAATAATCATTATTTGCAATACGTCTTCCTTTCTTGTTACCTTAGATATTCACAGACTCAAAATCTGACGGATGACTTATAAAATTGAGTTATTTGGTGATGTACGACTTTTTGCTTAAAAAAAAACAGTTTTATATAAATTATCAAGTAAATGATTATGAAGTTTAATGGTACAAAATACGGATTTAATTATTTTGTGTTTCAAAAGGTTTTGCTATAATCTACGCATAACATTACAAAAAAAGTTAAGGTCATTTAAGTCGCATAAGCTACAGTACATAAAATTATTAAAAAAAAAATGTTGTAATGTTCAAATGTTAGAAAAACAGAGATGCAAGGGTGAAAAGTGTTTCAAATCCTTAATTCAGAGTATTATAAATGAAAGAATGTAAATTTCCATGCATCGTGATTAGTGGCTAGTTAAAAGGTATATATAGTCATTTACATCATTACTGATGGGAATTCAGATTAATTATTTCTTTCTAAAAATATTTTTTTAATCGATTAATTTATGTATTTTTATTAAATCGTTATTAGTTTTACTTGCTGAAATAAAATCGTTTGCCACACTTCTAATAACTGCTTCTGTAATTACATTTTGCAAAACTATAATAGAACACAAATGGAAAACGGGTTATGAAAGTGATGAGTAGCATTAAATTAAAAAATTAAGACTCTTTTTTTGTTTTATTTGCTATTTTTTTTTTAATTTTAAGTTTTAAAACTCTTTAAAAAAAATAAGTTTTCGAAACCTATGTTTGATTTGATTAAGTTCAGAATTCTTTTAATTGCTTCATTTGCTTTGTGTGTGTGTGAAATTATTAACATTCCATCCAAAAATTTGCCCCATTTTAATTTGAAACGTGCAATATATGGGACACGTGTTCTTTAAACAGTGGTTATTGCCATCATTGTCTAACTTTGTGTGATTGCCGCATACATTTAATTAAAAATATTTAACGAACTTAAACGAAATAAAACCTTCTATTTTTTTTCTAACAAAAGTAAGCTCGTTTGAATTTTCAAAGCAAACTAAGCATGCTCTTGCATATTTATTCTGAGATAATTAATTGCTTATTTATTATAAAATACTTGCGTTATACGCTCTGTATAATCCTTCATAATCTTACCAAATTCTCGTTTCAAGAGCTTCACACTTCGTCTAGCAGATGTATTCTCTTTCAATAGCATATTGCCCTTTATTCCTTCTATAAATAGATCCTTCTTCAAAGCTTACTTAAGACTTTGAGTAAAGATTTCTAATGAAAATGTTTACTTGTTCACAGCTAATAATCTAATTAAGATTAAATCAAAGTAGCATTGTGCATTTGTTGGATATTTTTGGACTGTGAGGAATAATGTGAATTAAGTTACGAAGCCTTATTCACTTTGTTGTAATTCGATGCTTGTCTTAGGATTCTAGTGCTAATAAAGTTTATTATGGGTTGACATTAGTCAGTAATTTAATTTCACAATGCACATGAATGGAATGGTTCTCCGAATGTAAAGTGTTCTGTAGTTTTTTTAAAATCCTCTTATTTAATCTGAATAGTTTAAATAAATGATTATTCCGTTTGAAGAAGTCCTTTTAAGTATATTATTATGTAAACATTAAATTGAGTTTAATTTTATTATTGACATTTAAGAATCGTGATATACTCGTAGTTCCCGAATAAAACTCGTCAGAGATTTAAAATAAAGCTCAAGAAATCAAATTTCTTCTACTGCAGTGCTTCTCAAACTTTTTATATTTGCGACCCAATATTCAATCATAATTTTCTCATTGCTCACCCCCCCTCTCTATGCAATAACAATCTATTGAATTCTATAGTACTATACTTTGACGCTAAAGCTACAATACGGTTTTAACATCTTAAGTGCCAACGGATTATATAAATGTCTCGCTCAGCCAAAGCGTTAAATGCCTCGGACATATATACACGTATTTCCGAAGTATGATCTTTTCTGTGCACTGCTATCCATAAAATTATTCCGAAAGCTTTGGAATGCTATAAAAGGGCCTTGACAATGTTTGCGAAGGATTTATTTATTTCAGAAAATTTGTTTGCTCTTATTCCTTTTCTCTCCTCCTCTCCAATACATCACGAACATGCACCTACGTGGATAATGGAGGCATTGGAGAGTGAATCACGTAACTTTTAATCGGAAGTTAAAGGAATAATTATAAACCGTGCAAATTATCAAGGTAAGTGTTAATTTTTGTATATAATTTTATTTATGAAAAGCCCATGAGGGGATTGTTAATTATTAAATTTGTTCTTCACTTAGTATTGCTAAATTAATTGTAAAATATATTGTGCAGTACTGATACATTTATAAATGTATTATATCAGTGTAAACATGTATTTTATTTTTTTATTATTTATAAAAATGTACTTTATTTGTTTACTTTCAGTAAATTAATTTTTTAAATAATCTTTTGTTTTGGACTTTTCAATAGGCTCGCGCCTCCCTTGTAGAGTTATCACGGTCCTACCGAGAGGTGCGTACCCCACAGTTTGAGAAACGCTACTCTATTGACATTGAAATGTAGTTATTTTTAATTTTTTTTTTATTTCATAACCAATTAACGCCAATTTAAAAATTTAAAATATACTAGAAGGGAGTACACCCTGCCCGCCTAACAGTGCACCAACCCACATTGTACAAATTATGCAACTGTTCATACTCATTGCTCAAATTGTAAAACTAATTTATACGTATTATGTAGCTCTATTTATTCGTCCTTTGTTTCGTAAAATTCGCTCTTGGAGCTCCTCTTTAGTTAAATTCATCACTAAAGCTGCATCGTTCAACATTTTATGACAAACCTACAGGTGTTGCAGCTTCCTGGAAGGTTGAGTATTTGGTTCCGTTGATTGTTAATAAATCTTCGTATGAGGTAACGCCTTTCTTCTCACGCTGCGATTCCAATCCAAGCAATCGTTGCGATATTTTTCAGCGAGAGCTTGCAATAATGTACTATCGCAACCGTTTTGGCGACAGGCGAGATTATATGACACGATGCACGTGGTCCCCAATTCAGCACGTATGACACACGCGAAATCGGGATTGTCAACTTGGCGAGTTATCTTGAACGTTGGCATTGTGGTTATTGTACGTAATAAATTTATTACTGCATCACGAAAAACTTTTTTTTCTATATAGAGAGATTTCTTCAATTCAGAATTAAGGAATTCTGATTTAAAATTTTAAGATATTTATTTTGGATGCATGCACACGCACAGTATTATTAGTAATGATCAGAAGAAAAAATAAAATATAAAGGTATAAATTTTCAATAATAAATACACAGAGAAAAATACTGATATCTGTAAAGGATAGAATGGAAAGATAAATTATCATTACTTTCTCGAATTTTAATGAATTCGAGAAAGTAATGATAATTTATTTTTCCTTTCTTGCACTTATGCATGCAATTAATTTTTAAAAAAAAACTGTAAGTAATTATTACATAATTCATACATATATATCTATCGTTTTCTAATTAAAATAAACTAAAAACATGATGAATTTATTATACTAAAAATGATTACCATTGCAAAGTATCTACATATATCAAAATAGTATATTTCACTCAAAAATAATATTGCTTGTAAAATTAATGGATTAAATGCGAGAACATGTTGTCTGACTAAATTATACAAAAAAGATTTCTATTATATTTTGTCTATCTTTAATGATAGATACATATTATTATTTAATTTACTATTTCCATGAAAATGTTTTAAGGTTAAGCAATTTACAATGTTCTTAATTATGTGTTGAATCTTGCGAATGTCTATTATATTTATTTATTATATAAATAATTTATCTTAAATGGAGATTTTGTTTTCACGTATATTGTCAAAATGTCACAATGAAATTAAAATGTCAGAAGCAATTTCTATTCCGTAAAAAACCTGCCCGAAAAAGAAAAAAAAAAATAACAATTTCAACACGACTGTCAGATGTATTTCTTGTTATTGTCTTACAACGAATTATAAAAATATCGTATATTTTCCCTCAAAAATTGTTGCAAGAAAATTTTTTTTTAATAAAATACTTTAATTATATTGATAATAAACTGAATGCGTAGAAAGTATTATTTATTGAGTCTCGCTGGTATTGTTTTTGTATCTTTCGTAACAAATTATTTAAGATAAGAATTCAGTAAGAGAAAATTTTTTAATGATATCCCATAAAAACTGCCTTTAAATTAGTTAATAAAAGATCATGTCTAGCGTAAAAAATATTGTCGTTTATTTTTATTTGAAAAGAAAAAACAATGTTACTCACAGATTGTTACAAATTTATTTTAGTTCTTTCTTTACTAACTATTAAACTATGATTAATTTGGCATTTAACCTCTTCGGAACAAAACTTGTTTTAAATTGTTTGTTTAGTCTGTGCTAAAAAACCGTCTGCGTTCTTAAACGATAATTTTTTAGTTTAGGTTTATCTGACAAAGAAATGGCATTAGGATGTATTTGGAAATGAATTATTTT
Source organism: Trichonephila inaurata madagascariensis (assembly GCA_019973955.1). Classification (NCBI taxonomy): domain Eukaryota; kingdom Metazoa; phylum Arthropoda; class Arachnida; order Araneae; family Nephilidae; genus Trichonephila; species Trichonephila inaurata. Next base: position 249,864 of record BMAV01008203.1, on the reverse strand, counting down.
AAAGAATTAAAAAAAAAAAATTACTTTATTGATCACATCATATGCCAGTGTAAAGTATGTTTTTCTGCTACCAATTTAAAGAAAACGATAAAATCAACTATATAAATTATAAGTATTTGAGAGAGAGAGAAAAAATAAATCGCCATTTTTTGACTATTGCGAAAAAAATGCCAAAGCGATGTATCTCCTGCTATGTTAAAAAAAAATCTCAATAATGTATCTAATCCTATATGAAGGTTAAATTTAAACATCTTATAAAGATATTTCCTTCTTTTTACTGACACAAATATTTTCCTTTAATATCCTTTTATTCTAAAAAGATAATTATTCAATAAAATATATTTAAGTTAATAAAGTTCTGACAATTCTACGTATCCTGCTGAGTGACAAACAGAAAACAAGAATTAACAAGAACATCAAATTTACCGAACTGTGAGAAAATATTATTGTTCCATTGGTACAAGAAAGGATTTTCCTCTATTCAAGGTTATACTTTCGTCCGCGCTATTAAAAAACAAAACTCAGAACAAACAGTATCTGGTTGTCTGAAATAACAGTGTTCTGCATAAAATAACACCAAAGATGCTGTTGAATACATAATTTTCTCTTGTAGAGTCTCCCGGTTCTTAATTTTTGAAATAGAAGGAAGCTATGTTTATGAGTGGGTGGTATATTATCAAGAACAATGGGGAAGACATACGGCAAAAAATATATATTAAATGGGAAAGAAAACTCGCAAGGTGGAACGTGTATTTATATCACTCGTTGTGGCATTGATAGATTAGATCTATAATTTTTTTAAGATTATATGGTGTTCTCTTTCATACTCGAATGTCTGTGAAGAAATTAATGGTTTTTTTCTCCTCTCTTGGATGATGTGTGGGTTAGACAAGTGGAAATGTTTTCCGACTAATTCAAGTATTAAAAAAAAATGTTGAGAAATATTTTTGGATTGGCCTCGCCAAGAAGAAATTTGTCATTTATATACTTAATATTTTAATAATAATGAACACTTTTTTTTTTTAAAGTTGTATTTGTACTTTTTTTTTGGTTGAAAATTATGATGAAGATTTGGTT
>BMAV01008203.1:207468-236217 GCA_019973955.1 Trichonephila inaurata madagascariensis | reverse complement strand
AAATAACAGTGATTTGGCTGCCAAAACGGTGACTTGTTCGAAAACGCTTATTAAGGAAAACGAAAATATAAATTCCATACGGCACTGTCGTAAAAACAAAGCATGTACCCACCCTCAACTACTATTAAGTCATTACACCGTTGAAGTCAGTGAGAAAATTGAGTGTTAGAACCAAGCCCTACGTGTTATGAAAGATCGGTTTTGATCATATCTTGTCTTATTCGCCATTTGTTATTTCAGCGCCATTTTCTATTTTGTTCCTTTTGTTTTTTCGTCTTTTGTTCTTCAATTTGTTTAAAGAATAATTTTGCGATTGCAATCTTTGACGGATCTGTCTGGGCTCCTTCTTTAGAAGTTTATTAGAACCGTTCCTTATTTTCAGGCAGCCACCTACTAAGCTCTTTAGAATAAAATAAATTGAATGTTCTTAACCGTCTGTTCAAGACTGGCGTGACATTTTTCACGGCTACAAGTTTAAGTTGGATATAAGCGACGTCAGATCTAATCTAAGATCGGAACAGCGGATAGATCTTTGTTTTTTTAAGTGTAAAGGAAATTTGAATAGGAAATTGTCGCTATTTCAGAGTCTATTTATTCTTACTGCATTAATATCCTCCCAAGCAATTATTATATTCAAGGATAAGTTTAAGAGTATTCCGTTTGTTTCTCATGTAGAAATTTTTAACACTTAAAGATTGATCTCTGACTAATTCCCCATTAAAAATATTATCAAATTTAAAAAATTTTGAACTAATGAAATATTTAGCGATTTAAAATGAATTTTTATAAATTTTTTAAAAGGTGAACTTTAATGCCCACTTGGGCTTTTAATCAACTTATTGGCACAAAAAAAAAAAAGATTTATAAAATTTCCTTACGACTGAGAGATTTTAGTCTATGATTAGTTCCGGAAAACTAATAGTTTTAATTTCGGAAAAAAATAGTTTAAAATAAAATAAGGTATTAATAATAAGAAGTAAATTTATCTTTCTTGTTACTTTCAATTTTCTTGCACTTTCTCTCAAAGGTATATATAAATAAATATGTTTATATATATATATATATGTGTGTATAAATATGCATAATCATTTTATTTGCATACTAAGTTGCTATAAATCTAATGAAATGCTAAACAGAATATGTAGAAATATGGCGAGATAGAACAGGTAAAAGTAGAATGGCTATAATGATGCGATAGCAAACTTTTTAAGATCGTAAGATTAATAATCGATTCAAGGCGTCAACCTCCTTTATTTGTTTATCTTAGTCGTTTAAATAATAATTAAAAAAACATACAATTGAAAACTTTTTTGTAATAGTTTTTTTGTAGATAATTTCTAAAAATATAAAACCCATAATAATACAGTATAAAAGAGTAATCAACTTAGAAATAAGAAATTTAAAAAAAACTCTAAGATTAACTTTAAAAATGTAATTGTTTGTATTAATTGTTTAAAGTATAGTAAACCAGTTCACCAGCTAGAAGCCGTTTACAATCAACGAGCGGTCGCAATCGAATATTTAAAGATAAAACTTCTCACACACTCATATATTCACGTAACCACGTATATCACGTGTGTGTAAAGATTTTCTTTGTCATACCTTGGAAACTGTGAGAAGTTTAATTAATTTTGGTGTCCTGAAACCTCCAAGTCATCGCGCTAGCCATAATTCCTCAATTAATTACCCATTAAACGGCAGTAATAAATTAACTGCAACCTTTTAGTTCTCAGAAAATTTCTACGTCATTACATTTATTTGTGAGCTAACGCATTTTTCCCATTAAGATTTCAAGCATTCAATCGGCTATGGTATCTGAATGGTCATGGTCGAGAATTCGTGGTTACGATTGAAAACCCAACGAGTAGAGGGGCTAATGCTCGTGAAATTTATCTAGGCTGAAAGTACTCACGTTGGCGTGATGGAGAAGTTTGGAGAGTGGAATGCCAATTCAAGTGACATCCTCTTCACTTGCCCGAGGTTCAACTTATGAGGTCCGTTGCAAATAATTTTCGATGTGCTTTGTAGGGCTACACAAATAAATAATCAGTCATCGAAGCATTGAATCAAGTGATTCTGTAAAACGTTTTACTAGAAGTTTTTATGTTTGAATTTGTTGTGGACTTTTTTGCATTGAGAATGGGGAAGAATATTGTTCGCGTTCTATGGTGCGCTTGCATGTTTTCATATTATCGTGGCTGCTTTTATGAATGGTGAATCTTGCTTCCGTATAGTGCTGCTTTTTAAAATAGTGCCGATTTAAGCTCATTTCGGGCCCTGAGGGTTGAAGATCTAAAGGCATCCTTGGCACTGAAGGATTGAAATTTATAACTAGAAAATCTGATTAAGTCCAACTTACCCGGGCCCCTGGAAGTCTGTCCCAAGCACCTAATGAATAAACCGCCATTGTTTTAAAATGCCATCATATCATTGCCAATGAAAAAATGATGCAACATTATGGCTATCTGAATGTATTCGGAGACATGACTATATATATAAAAAAATTCACAATATATGTATCATCATTCTCAAAAACTTTACATTTATTTAAATTAAAATTCGAAACATTTAAGGCAGAATAATTATAGAATAAATAAATAAATAAAAACAGGGAAAAATACGAAGTTTTTTTAACGTTGATTTGTTTTCTTTCCCATCTGAAAAAAGTTTTTTTCAAGAATCATATCGTCTAAAAGAAAACATTTAGCAAAATTTTAATCAACATTTTACTGTTGGGACTAGTTGAAATCGTATTAATTTAAAATAATTAATTAATATTATCAATAGATAACTTTTTCATACATGTATAAATTATCATTTCTTTTTTACGGTCTTTCTATTAATTTGTAAATTATTAATATGTTATTATTTAGGGAGAGAGTTTATTTTTTTTAAATGATTGTAATATCATTAGTATAAATCAGATAAAAACATCAATATAGTAAGATTTCGTTTGGATTTTTTTTTTTAAAAGTTAAGTATAAAAATTTAGTAAAATTTTTTGAGTAATAGAATTATTTTGTATCTTCTTTGTACGAAGATTTAATAAATTACATATTTATTTCCAGTAAAATTGGAGCTTATTCGTTGGGTAAAATTCTCAATACTGTCTATAAAAAAATTTTTTTAGAAAAAGAGTATTTAATTATAGTTTTGTTTAATGAATAAATAAAAACTCAAACACAATTATTTATTTGCTTACTGCAAAACTTTCATTGACTTATTTTGAAGCAATCTAAAAATTCAGAATCATTGTAATAAAAGCCATTGCCATTTGTAAAAGAGAAAAACATTTCATTTTTGTCCCGCATTATTCCCTGATCGTTGCGAATTCGTCACAAAGCCGCAGCGGGGGAACAGAAGGAATCTGGATTTTAACATCATTCATGACAGGGTCAATGTAAGGAGTGAAAAAAACGGGGGGAAAGTCAGTACAAAAGGTTTTATAGTCCTTTTATTTACGAGATGGTCTTGACAGCCATATAAGCCTTCAACGCGAATTTTTTTTTCTCGATCTGTAAGGTCTTATTTTATTCTTACGACAACTGACCACAAGTGTTTCGATAAAGTTTAGTTCGATGATTGTAAATCAAAAAGCGCTTTCCGAGAGAAATCGAAAAAATAGATAGAATTGTAAGAAATGGATGAATTCAAAGAAAATTTACTTCTCGTTTCTGAGTACATTGAAATCAGATTTGACCTTTCTGTGTGTATGTGACATAAAGAAAAACATGGAGTCTCTTAAACTTTTGATTGTATTCTATTGAGGGGAAAAAAAGTTTGGCTTAGAGAAATGAAAAGCAACAAAATATGATAAGAAAGACAAAAATCACGAAGAAGTTGATCATATAAAGAGTATTAAATTTTAAGGTATCCGACTACTTGCGTTAACTTTTTTTTTTTTTTTAAATGGAGGTATGTGAGGATTTGTTGTTGTTATTGTTGTTTTTAGATTTATTTAGTATATAAAGAAAAATATGCTAAAACTAAGAAAAGAAAAAAAATTATTATTTCTAAAATGAGAAAAAATTGGTAAAAATTTACAAAAAATTACATAAGCGGGGCCCAGGTTGCACAAAAAGTTTCATTTTTGAAATGACCTTCAGGATAAGAGATATTTTAATTTTCACAAAAACTAGAGCACTTTATCTTAGCTATTATATAAAACCGATTAAAAAAAACAAACAGTGATTTTATTCACATAAGGAACCGTAAATTTTGTAATAAAACAGTGAGTGATAAATCTGAAGGTTAAAACACTTGTACTGTTGTACAGAGCATACACAAAAAATTTCAGTTAATTGTTCTCAAAACTTTTTGAGCAATCGCTGTCCTCGTTTGAGCATTTTCAAAAAAAAAAAAAATTACCCTATCCTATATTTTGAGTAAAACACATTTTAAGGTATGGCATCTTGTTTAAAGTAATGGCATCTGTTTTTAATAAAACATTGCAGTTTTTGTTCTAGTGAATGGAAAATAATACACTTGGTTTTCTTATAAAGCTAATAAGATGGCCTATAAAATAAAATAATTAAAAAATTTGTAAATTCTTGGCAAAAAATTCACGATTGTAGTGAAGTCGGATACCTGAAAAAAAATTAAAAGAGAAGAACATTTATAAACTCAATTATAATAATTAAATATAATCTAAATATTGAATTAAGATCTTTCTTTGTTTTAGGAAGTAATAAAATACAGTCAAACCCCAATTAAACATATTCACCCGGACCGAGTCTTTTGTTCGTTATTTTTGGAGTTAATTGTTATATTGGGGTCCAAACACAATACAATTTTTTTGCTCTGAATATTTTGGAAATTCTATAAGCAACTACTCAAAATAAATAAATAAATAAATAATAAATAAATAAATAAATAAAAAGTAAAATAAAAATTATATAAAAAAATGCATAGTTAGAAATTACGCCCTTTTTGTTCAACAGCTAAAAATGCTACTTGTTAATTATTACCCACCGGTTAAATGGAAATTTTAAAATATTCACTAATAAATGTTTGAAAATCTTTTTTGATTCCAGACTCGAAAGAGTTCTTTTTCAACATTATGCCGAGAAGAAAATACTTCATCATTTAAATCCTACTTCATAAGACAGAGGTATCTTTTCGCAGTTACCAAACAATGTAAAACATTAGAAAATGTAACAGTTTTGATTGGTTTTACTATCAATTTCTGCATTATAGAGTCGCTATTCTCTGGCTCCGACAAATCAACAAGTTTCTCATCTTCAATTGCACAGACTGGAAGTCCATCATCAAATGTATCATAATCGTTAAAATCTTAAAATATCCCTTTCGTTGTGGATTGGGAGGAGACAAGAAAGGAATTTCCTGTCCTACTCAAGATTCACGCGACAGGATACACTCATGACTCATCTGCATCCGAAAAGTCTAATAATGATCTTCACCCTTTCCCTGTTAAATTTGCTGTTATAAGAATTTTTTTTTTAAAAAGGATATGTTATTTGAAAAAAAATCCATTTTTTTTAGCACAAACTAGTAAAAAAGAATTTCCAGCAGCTGAAATAATTCATTATTTCGGGGTTTATTATTCGTGAAATAGGGTTTTTTGCCTACATTTTTATCGGGAAAGGGAAAATTCGTTGAATAGAGGTTCGTTAAATCGGGGTCCGACTGTATATAATTTCTAATGCTCAATACCAGCTATGGGGTTGGAAAACTGCGGATCGCGAGCCGCATGCGGTTCTTTGCATGCATAGTTGCGGCTCTTTTGTCTGTTGCCTATATGTATCAAAAATTATTGTACCTACTAATAACCCTTGTTTTCCTTTTTTTTTTATCATTATCTATTGAAAACATTTACCTGTGTTTACATAAACATTCAAATATTTAATTGACTGAAAACAGTTACCTCTATAGTACAATGTTTCGCATTAAAAAAGTTACCGTATTTACTCGAATCTAAGCCGCACTTTTTTTCTAAGGTTAATGCTACTAAAAACCGGGTGCGGCTTAGAATCGAAGGAAAAAAAATTCTTGGATGGAGCAATTAGAGTAATTTCAGGTTCATGTATGTATTTGAAAGTTTATAAAACTGGTAAAATAACGAAAAAAAATCACTTCTTATTAGTTCTCATTTTAAATTAATTTTAATTTCATAAAATTGTTTATAGATAAACCATTTTAAACTATTCTTTGTTTTTCACAAAAACGTGTTGAGAGTTTGGGGTGCGGCTTAGAATCGAATAAATACGGTAATTACCAATTGGTGAAAATAATAGAATAAGTTCTAAATCAGTAGAAGTTCAATTCATTGGTGAAAATGCCTACATGGGAAAGCACTCCTCAAAGTGGTTTTTAACAACGTTTATTTATTTGTACATATGTGTGTGAGTTCCGGGGAGCATTTATGAATATGCCGGAGATACCCCCCTCTTCCTTTCCAATAAAAGTAACAAAAATACTTGAATCTTATGACATGCTTAAGGCTGTCTTCAGTAAAAGTACCAGTTAAACTAAAACTAAACGCGAAGCACATTTTCAGACAGAAAAATGACCCAATTTTTCCAGGGAAATTTGTAGTATTATAACTCGTACCTCTGTTAACAATATAGTGTTTTTGAAAATTTCAAAATATTTCGTGAATACTTTCTTTTTTTTGTTTTAATACGTGAAGGCAAAGCCCATTTAACATTACGGTATATGATAAAAAGTGCGAAACACATTTTATACCAGAAAAAATGAATCAACTCGGTTAAAAATGGGAAGTATTTTAAGTAATGCTGCTCTCTAAATTATAGTGAAGCCAGAATATCATATTAATTTTTCATTTCTTTTATACCTGAAAAAATGTTCCAAATTCTGGTCCTATTCCTTAATATTAACCGAAAACAGCCTTAAAGATTAATAAAGAGTTTAATTGAACTTTATATGCAAGAACTAAAGAAAGATAATTATAATTATTAATGTAAACATGAAATTTCTGAATAAAGCAGTATGATATTACTGACAGTCAGTGGTGCACACAAGGAGGGGGAGGATCCCCGGGTCCGGAACCCGCCTATAGCCCTTGAATTTTTTTTCTCGATTTATTATAATCCTCTGCAAGTAGTACGTAAAATTTAATTATTTGTTATTAATAATGAATTTTATTGAATGATGGTAATTATTTATTCAATAATTAATTTTTTACTATTCTTTGTTCCCGAAAATCGACAAAATCAAAAGAATATGTTGGACGGCGTATTAGAGCATGATACGAGAATGGTGGACATTCGACCCTGGATCTCCCTTTAAGGGGACATGGTATGATTTACAAAAAAAATTTTAAGTTACGGATTTTCAAAATTTTTTGGTTGCCTCCTACGTGTGTATACTATGTAAAACAGATTTTGTGCTCAAAATTTGATGAAAAGCAAGCCATTTAATTTTTTAAGGAAAAAACTTAAAATTTGTGAAGTGATTTTAAAATGCTACTCCTCCTACAAAAATTTATGTACACGCAAAAAATTTGATTTACAATTACGCCAAACTCTATGTATACGATGTTATCGCGAAATACATACCAACTTTGGTTATCCAAAGTTGGTATGGATTTCGCGATAACATCGTTGGTATTCGTTCAATAATTTTTTTTTATGAATATTTGTTGAAAATTCTTTTAAAAAAGTATAAATTCTGAGTTCAATTTTTTTTTTTTAAAATAAGTATTTGCTTTGATTCAAAAATGCATACCAACTTTTGTTACATGTGCTATTAGTAATAGGTAACAAAAAATTCAAAGCATTAATCACAATAGAAAAAAAGCCTTGGCATTTTAAATGAAGACAAACTAGTTATTTTACCTTTCTGAGATAAGTCAGTTTAAAATTTTGATTTGCCATAGGGATGTGAATAAAAACGAACTTAAAAGCTGTCAAAATTGAGCGGCTTTTAAGTTTAGAGCTTTAAAATTTTATGAGGTTGTAGAGAGAGAGAGAGAAAAGTTTATAAAGAATAATATAGGCTAAAAAAATTAGATTTGGTTTTTCGACCGATTTTTGTCAATTGAATCGTACTGTGTCCTCTTAAAAAATCCTTGTTTGCATCACTGTAGGCAGTGAAGAGTTTTCAGGAAGCTTGAAAGTTTAATTTCCAACATCATGATATTTTGACACAATAGCTGTTCTAGTATTAAGCTACATAAATAAAAACATTTTCGATAATTTTTAGTTTTTGAAGGAATAGAAAATATTGTTTTGCGAAACATTTTATTAAAACATCATAAAATTTTTTAATTGGTATGCGGCAGTCCTTGTGAAGACCGCTATCGCCCCTACTTCCCTGGCCGGGTGTGAACGGGTATGCATATAAATAGCTTTTTGATATCTTAGTTGTTTTGTTTCACTTTCAATTTAGCTGTTAACCGACCCCTGTACTAGATAAAAACATTACATAGCTGAAGGAATGCATCATGTAGCTAAGGAATTACATAGCTGAAGCATACAAAGCCTTAATGTCACCATGTAAGGCACTCAAAAAGTTACTGGTAATGAGCTTCTGAAGTCTGAGGTACAGTCAAGTAATGAAAACGCCACTGATGTTTGTACTTTATAATTACTAAATTTTCCCATTTCCTCACTTAAGATCTAACTATTTAATGCACCAATGTTATTATTTAATGTGTTAATAAGTAATTATAATTGAAATGTATAATTTAGGAGAGAGGATCTATTTTAATATGCCAGAGTAGAGAAATTTTCACAAAGTATACCGGTTATTATTTCAATGATCATAATTGTGAAAATAATGTGAGTGTTTTAAAAATTCTAGCAGTATATAGGTAAAATATTGTTCTAAAGACATCATTTTCATTAAAAAAAAGAAAGAAAGAAAAAAAAAAAAAGAACTATCTGAACATATGTCCCATTCTTTCTTCATTTTTTGCCCAAAAATTTCTTTTAAATAATTTTCTTTTCCAATAATTTTCTTGTTTTTGTTACAAATGCCACTTGTCACATGGTGTCAGATAAAGGCCTACGAAATTCATCGCGGCAAACGGGTAGATGAACACCTGTCGTTAGCCGTAGCTTTGAGCATCATGCAGGCGACAGTACAATTTGGCTCCGTTCCACCCCAATTATGAGGAAAAATATCCTGAAGATGGTCAGGGACCTCTCACCTCCCTTACCCTTCCACCAACCTTACGAGGGGACTTGTGGCTCAACAACAATTTGGAGTACCCCCAAGCCGCAACGGCATTATACATTTACAAGCATCCATACCTTCTCCTGGATTCGAACCCAACCCCGACGACACTAACGACTACACTAGATTCGCAGCTAATAATATTCTTAAGACTTTTTATATGTATATCCTAATTTTTTTTTTCTACTGACACTGAATATTAAAATATTATTGATTTGTACACTTTTTCAAGATATATGTATCAAACGAAATGAACAGCCTTATTAAAAATTAAATAAAAAATAAATGATTTCAATTTTTATCTTCCATATTGCATATTTATTTTAAGGTCATGCAAAACCTACATGTTTTTTTTCTAAAAGTTGTTCATCAAAAAACAATGACTTGAACCTACTGAACAAGTATTGTTAAAAAATACCTTTTCCCTTAAAAAATATTCTTGAAAACTCAACTAGAGCAAACAACTCGTAGGTGCAAATAATAATAATAATAAAAAGTCTAACACGTAGTATTGTGTCCTTATAATCATCTCCCGTGTTGTTATTTAGAGCATCGCCAAGCCTCTCAGCCAGGGGTCCCCGGATACGACACCCCCATTCTCAGCGGTGCAACATGAAAACAAATAGTTATTTCCTACAACGCCCCTGTTTCGGCCGACATCGCTCATTGGCCATTACGCGCCACAGGTGAGCCGAACCGGGAGGGACGCCCCCTGTTTGAGCAACTAAATCAAAATGTGGTAATCACAACCATTTTTATGGACACATGCTTTGATCCGCTTTTCTCGTGTTATTTGTGAGTAATAAATATCTTGGCAATATCCCCACAGAACTTTATTTAGAATGCACCAAGGATAAGCGATTTCTTGGCATTTTGAAAGGACAAGATAGTTTATTAGTAGAATAAGGAGATGTGAGAGCATATGGCATCAGTTTTTATCTGTGATTTTTTCATGGAGTACTATTTTCTTACATTTATTGTCAAAATCGCTAAATATAAAAAAATTATTATTTTAAATATTTATGTTAATAGCATTTTAACCAGAACGAAATCAATGCCCATTAAAGAAAATATAGTGATTTATATTTACAATAATGTTTTTGACAAAACTAAAAATTAATATTTATATAGTAAAATAAATTTACGTATTACGCGCCATGGGTGGCCAACCCGCAGCGCACGTGCCTCAGTGTGGCACGGCGGAGTTGTAACAGTGAAACGCCAAGACTTTCTGAAAAATTAAATTTGAAATAATAATAATAAATAACAATTGTGTTTGCAATTTTATTTAAATGCAGTTGTCTCACAGCCACCCCCCGCCCCCACCCTCAAAACTGGATCAACATATGTTTGTGGATATATGTTTTCCATTTTGAACATAAAATCAAAATATCGCTCAAAAGTAGTTCATATGCATCTAAAAAAACCTAATTTTATCAGCGTCTTCAAGGGCCAATCTTAATGAAGATGATTTGGTAAAAAAATTACTTTTTAAAGCCTATTAAGTACTGCTGTTTAATAATTATTTAGAGTTAATACTGTTTCAAATTACTAATTTTTATCTTACACCTAACTTAACTGATTAAACCTGTACAAGGTTTTTTTTAACAATAAAACCGAAGTTTGTATATATATATATATTTATACTTTTGTCTTATATATTTTATATTATTTTTAAATTTCCACAACCTATGTAGACTTGCACTAAAAATGTGTTATGAACTTAAAAATCTCATTAGCTTATAAGTACATTTTTTCACTTTTTTATCCTTTTTCTTTTATTTGTTGGAAAAGTTGAAAGCGGCACGCATAATTTTTTTAATCAGATAGTGGCACTCTTCCCAAAAAGGTTGGCCACCCCTGCCTACGCGATTTTTAGAATCTACTCCCCCATAAGAGAGGTTTGTGTATACTACTGGAAGTCAGAGTGGGGAATAAAAAAACGATATTGGTATAATTTTCCTTTTCAAAGAGTGCGAAATTATATCCTATTCTTTAGTATTGAATGAGGACAACTTTTAAAAACTCCCTTAGAAGTATGATTTTATTTTATTTTACTTTTTGTTACGCTGCACTCTAAGGCAACTCAAGGGATATTGGTGAGGGGACTTGTAATTTTAAAACCCTGCCAGGTGACGAGTACAATACCTGAGTCGGCACCGCACTTTCCGAACTTTCCACCTCAGCAACTTATGTTCTGAAATTAAATTAAAAATATAAATCTAAATTATTAGACACTACTTTTGAACTAAATTATAAATTATTGGGATTAAATAGTAAAGCGATACTTTTTTTTATATATAAATACTACTTTTTAATGTTCTTATGGCTTAATCTATGTGACATCAAAGTCACAGGATAATGATAATCACGTGTTTCCAGTCAATCAGTTGATATATTCATGTGACGTCACAGTTACACGACAAATGCAGTCACGTGTTCCTCCAGAATCAGTTCATGTGCCTAGCTGTTGCCAACTATTGCTTTTTGCGGAAACTTTCTTTTAAAAATTACATATTTATCAATAATAATTACAAAGTACTCTCGATTTAAAAGTACAAGTATAATATGTATATATATATATTCTAATTTTTAAAAACTTTTTGAAGAATCTTAATACTTGAACATTTTTGCCCAATTATCAAATTTGAAATTTTATCTAAATTTTGCAACAAGTACAAATATAATGAATTCAATGAAGAACATGTGGTGATCTTCATCATGTGACCGTCATGAATTTAGTCCATTATGATAAACTAAGATCAGGAAGAGCACAATTTTACACTCGGTACATAATACGATACACGGGGAAAAAATTGTACAAAATAGATTGTTATTGATAACACTTGGTACCAGTGATGATTACACTAAAAGGTAGCAACTTCTTTTCTCAGTGGCTCGACTGCCCAGGGTGAGCCTTGATCTTCTCAAGAACCCTTTTCCAGGCCAGCTTTTTTCCTGCTTGTGTTCTCCAATTCTTAGTTCTCAAAACTAGACCTTTTTTCTAGGCCATCAATCCATCTACGGCTTGGCCTGCCCTTTCTTCGTGTGCTAATTGGTTGGGCATTGAAGACTCCTTTAGTGGTGCGGTCTTCGTCCATTCTAACAACGTGACCTGCTCATTTAATTCGTCGTATTTCTAATATGTATTCTTTATGTGATTGACAGAGCTCTAAATTTGATCTTCTTCGCCACGTTCCATTTTCCTCAATTCCTTCAAAAATAAATCTTAAAATCTTCCTTTCGAAGATACTTATGTTTTCATCTGTTCGAGGCATGGACCAAGTTTCACATGCATAAGCTAATACTGATCTTAAAAAAAGTTTCATACAATAGAACCTTTGTTTTTTCTTTTGATTAAATTCAAATTCCTATATTTTCGTATTTCATTAAGACATCTATTAACTATAGTAATTCTCTTTTGGATTTCAGTAGTAAAGTCACATTTCTATTGTTAATTTCTGAAACTAAATATAAGTGAAACTGTCGACAACTTCAAAATTATTCTAGAGTTGGAACTATGGAACTTAAATATATAATACATATATGACTTAGTTCTCTTGCATTCCATATTTTTGTTCAATGGCAGACAACCATAGCTTTATCTCGAAGCGCTCAACTCGTGATCATATCATGGCCGAAATTTTCACGAAGTTCAGGTCGAAGGTTATAAAATTGATTTTGACGTATGGCATTCATTTCCGTCAGGCAAAATGGAATATAAAAAAATGCGGATGGGGGTAGAATTAAATTTATATCCAACCCACACATTCCGTGGGTGGCGCAGGCCTCATAAAATCGCTTGACAGGGATGATCGAGCTGTCCTTCATATTTGTTCTTGAGGTATTCATTTTACAGGAGGGGGCGGAGATAGCTGTGAAGATTATTAATGGGAAATATTAGACATACCGAAATTTTTACGAAACGTTGTTTCGTAAAATGAGATTTTGTTCTTTTTATGCTCGATTTATAGGCTCATTCCGTACTTGGCATGTAGCCGCATATCTTATTTTTCAACATCGGTAGTAACTATTCAGTACTCCATTCATTGGTTGATTTATCAGCTATTTAAAAAAGGCATTATATTTATTTTAGTACACGAATTTAGAAGAAAATAAGAAATTAATTTTCAAAAATGGTTTAAAAAATACATTTAAAAAAGAAACATTAAAAATTAAGTACTGAGTGTATATTCTTGTTGAGTAAAGTGTGAAGAATGGTGCGGGCGTCATTTACGGCTGTTATTCAAAGAAATATAAAGGGAAATTTTTTACATCCATTTGGGTGGATCTCGGTTATGTGGATATAATGTTTTATGTTTTATGGTATAAAGATTATGGGAAAAATAATTTTAAAAAATTATTTCAAAATTTAATATTGTCACAAAGGGATTAAGGTTGTGATATGGTCGTTCTATGGTGACCATATCTTTGATTGTCGGCGTGAATTAGAGGTGTGGGATTCTCGAAATGAATCGACATTTTAAAATTCTTAATATGACTTTATTAAGAATATAACTTAAATTTCTAATAAATTAGATAAACTTATATTAAGTGAGAATAAACCAAACACACAGCTGTAGTTAAACCTGATCGCGTAACTTAGCTCATTTATCTAAATAATTATATTATCCGCCTACTTTCAATTACAGTCCTAATATCAAATAATCAGTCCTACCTTAATTCAAGCTAAGGTTCTATCACGGTACGAAGCTCCTAGGCGCGTGGATGCACCTAGGTATGCACCTTGGTGCAATGGTATGCACCTTGTAGTAATGGCTAGAAATCTTGGTAACTTTACTAGTGGCTGTCAATTCACGCTTGTATCTCTTCAAACATAACTTTCCCCTAAATTGCCATTCTGCTTACTGAAACTTCTGTTCTTTTAAAAGCTATCTTATTTGCATTTCACAATTGTATTTTACTTCTTGGATTTGGGTTGGAAAAGATTTGCCATTAATCTTGGCCGTCAAAGAACCCAGAGGTTATGTTACAGAAGAGACGCGTGAGCCCGTCACAAGGTATAGAAAAAATTGGGATAGACTTAATTTTAATTTGATGACCTTACGACTCAAAATAAAACTATTTTTCTACAACATAAATAACCCAAAACGGTGATTATTAATAAATGGGTACTGTGTGAGTAATGAATACAGAAAGTTATTCACACTTTATGGAAACGATTTTGATATATAGTTAATTTTTTTCAATAAATGCCGTACCTTTTGTGGAAACTTGCTTCTAACTGATAGTCATGATTATTGACAATAGCTCTAGCTCAAATTTTTCATGAAAGTAAATTTTTTCTTAGTACTGTCATGCAAATTTTACTCCATTCCACTTGAACCGTTTTCTAAAGTTCGTTCAGTGTGCATGAATGCCGTTTTCTTGAAGCTCGTTTCAATAAACCGAAAGAACTAAAGTCCATCGCAGAAGCGTAGGGTGATTTTACACACTTTTCATCAAATGGGATACACTTCATTCATATTTCCGTTCTTTCGTAGCTAATTAAGCGGCAGACGTGTGACTGGAGGTTTTGTTCATATGAAGCTTAACTTTATCAATGTCCTTTCCATATAAAGCTAGAATTCCTTCTTGAAAAATTGGTTATCAAATATTCTGCTCATATATAGAGAGAGTAGAGGGTGAATTAATTTTGACTTTATTTCACACTTTTTTTTTATTTTTATAATTTGCCTTTGCTAGAAAATCCTGCATTTACCATGAATCCCTTTGGGAACTTTACTGTACACTGACAAAGCCATTTCGTACAGCAGTGTTTCTCAAATTTTCAATATACGCGACCCACTATTAAATTATCATTTTCATCCAAACAATAACAATGTATTGTGAATTCAATAATACTATATTTTGACACTAAAGCTACAATACGACTTCAACTTCTTATGTGCCCCCGAAATATATAAACGTCTCGCTTAGCCAAAGCATTAATTTTCTAAACGTATATATATGTCTTTCCGAAGTACGATCTTTTCTGTGCAGTGCTTTCCATAAAATTATTCCGAAAGTCTTGGAATGCAATAAAAGGACCTTGGCAGTGTTAGCGACGGATTTACTTATTTCAGAGGACTTCCTTCTTTATTTCTTTTCTCCTCCCCCTCCTCCTAAAAAAACTTCAAAATACGTTCGTCTACGTGGTAAACGGTGGCATTGGGGAGTGAATCGAGTAACTTTTAATCGGCAGTTAAGGAATTAATTATAAACCGTACAAATTATTAAGATAAGCGTAAATACAAGCCCATGGGGTCACTGATAATTATCAAACTTGTTCTTAACTTAGTATTGTTAAATTAATAACAAAATATACATTGTACACAATACTGATACATTTATAAGTGTATTATGTTGGTGTGAATGTGTGTTTTATTTCTTATTATGTCAGAAAGTATTTTATTTGTTTCCTTTCAGTAAATTAGTAATTTTTTAAATAACCTTTTGTCTTCGATTTTTTAATATGCTCGCGTCCCCCTCGTAGAATTATCATGCCCCCCCAAGGGGGGCACGCACCACAGTTTGAGAAACGCTGTCGCACAGTCATTTCCGTTACTTGAGCAATAAAAAATTGATTTTCTTTTTCTTACAATGACTTAAATATTATACTCATACCTTATCGAGTGTTAACACAAATTTACCTTTTTCCGCAGTAGGGTGTTTTTTACATAATTTTATACAATTAGTTTTTCTTTCAGTAATATGTTTTAAAAAAGGAGACGAATAAGTTTAAACATGTGTTTTAACTTCAAATCCTTATTAATGATTTTAATTGCAATTCCCGAAGACATTAATTGTTTGGATGCAATGGATCTTTGAGTCAGTGGATTTTAATTTAGGATCAGAGGCATCGCTTTCTTGATAGTTGCCTGCGATTGAACAGTCTAAGGATGAAGTTTTGTGTTCAAATTTTCATTTTTACTTTCTGCTAGACGCTTTTCCCTTTCAAATTTAATACATTATACATATATTTAATTTAAATGCAATAACCGAGATTTTTACACCACTTTTTAATTTGTTGATACGAATATTTCTTCTTGGAAAGCGTATTTATGTAACCTTTGAGCCATATATCATTTTTATAGCAGCCATTTTTAAAATAAATTTTTTTATTTTACATTCCAATCAAAAGAAAACCTTAGTAGTCGATTATTCTGAGTTTCCAGTTTTACCTCAAAATGCAAACGAAAAAATGTATTACAAAATCTTTTCCACAAAGTATGAACGACCTTCTGTAGTGCAATGTACACTGCAGCATTTCATAATCTCATATATCTCTCACCGCATCATCGAATCAGTCCGATTCAAGCCTTTTTCTGTGTCTTCCACTGTATCGCGCACTGTAATTTCGACAGTAGGTTTTTTTAAAAAATTAATACTAAAGGAGCAGTTAAAAGTAACCGATGTTTTTCTTCTTGTAATTATTTAGTTTGTGTCCTCTCAATGTCATAAAAAACTTAACTGTTTACTAAATAACTGTTATTCTTTAATAAAAATTACTTTGACTTTTTAGCATAAAAAAGTTAAAATATCTAAACTTCATTCCCCTTGAGGCAGTACTTAACCTAAAAAAAAATAAATTTTTATTTTATTTTTCCTTCCATCTATATACCAGAGAACATCTTTTCCGCATAGGTGGGTTTTGAAATTTTGAAAAAATATTTCGTTTCACCCTATTATCTACGTTAATAAATTGAAGATTTTATAAGTGTATAAGTGTTCATATATTGCTTGGACAGAAAGGCGCAGACGAAATTTGTACACTAAACTTTACGGGTGAATGCACTTCGAAGCAATGTTTTCCGAAATTGACTTCCGATTCCTTAAATTCAATTAAGAAGTTTTTACTGAGTTTTTAAGGCTTAGTTCTCGAACGAAACTCAGCAAAATTGAAATTCTTGCACTATCTAACAAATCCAATCTTTTAAAGCAGATTACATTTTTGTGTTTCAGGGTAGTCAGTTCTATTATTCCAGCGAAAGGACTCCCAGTCTTCCCTTCACTGTGATGGCCAAATGGCCATAGTCACGAATTCCTGGCCGTCATCGCTTGCTTAAAGTCATCGGTTCGCCACTAGTGACCTACTGAGTTGAAGACTGATTTACATTAAATCTGTCAAGATTTAACGATGTTGCCTAGGCTCACGTTGGCGTGATATGGAAGTTTGGAGAGTGGATGTCGCTCAGGTGTCTCTCCTCGTTTGATCGTGGCTCAAAATTAGGAGATTGCTCTTGTATCTTCAGAATGTAAAGTTAAAAAATAATCAATCCATCAATCCATCCTTTTTTATTTATTTATTTATTTTTTTGCTCGTGGATCCGCGAGTTCTAATTTTTAGGAAGGTGAAGCATATTTTAGCATACCTTTACACCAGTAGCGCACACAGGAATTTTTCAAGGGGAGGGGGGTTCCGGGGTTGAAAGTTCACCATTCTTGTATCATGCTATTTTTAATTTTGTCGATTTTCAAGAACAAAACACAGTAAAAAACTAATTATTGATTAAATAATTAGCTTTAATTAATAAAATTAATCATTAATAACAAATATTTTTAATTAAATTTTACGTATTATATACTTAGAATTATAACCAATCGGAAAAAAATAAAGGGCTTTGGGGGGTCCAGACCACCAGGCCCCCCCCCCCCTACACATATTCAGGGATGTCCTAAGACTTCTTGAGGCCATAGGCTCTTATATAAAACTTTCCCCCCTCCCTTGTGAACCTTAAAAGAAGATAGAATACAGCATACACTTAGTCAAATACTCGTACAAACGGTAACCCGGAACAAATAGGGACGTCTTAAGACTCTTTAAGGCCCTGGGCCTAGACAATTATTAAGACCTTTTAGGCCCTGCGACCCTGTACAAATGTAGGCCCTACCTGAGATCTTTAAAAGTAGGCACTATGTAGCGCGTATTGTTAAATCCTCGTACAAACGGTAATTTAAAACAAATAAATGTACACGACTCACACTCAAAAACCTAGGTAAAAACTGACTCGACCGATGGCCGCATTTTGACTAAATGAGTTGAATGATTGTTTATAGTATTAGGCATAGGCCTAGACTTGGACAACGGTCATCACATAATCATACAGTCTTACTACTTTTACCAGTTGACATACAGTTCGAAATTCTCTGTTTTTCGGAGAGTATGTACGGGAATAATATTTGACCACATTAAAATTATTCGGATCAGGATCTTATTAAGACAGAGTCAAGAAAGATAAGAGGTCCTGATCCCCGGCCTTTTTGTCCCATGCCTTAATACGTCCTTACGCATATGTACTGTACTACAATATAAGTGTTATACAATATAAATGTAATATTTTTTTGAAATAAGTTTGCCAATATTTTAGTTATTGAAGTAAAGAAAAAAGAATGACAAATTAAATTTCAATATAAACTCTGTATCATCATTAGTTGGTAGAAAAAAATTGCTTTAATTGGAAGAATTATAGACTGATTATGAACAGAAGGTATCTAAACTATTTTATCTACGATTTTTTTTAAGTTGTAGTTGTTTTTAATATATAATTAAGGTTACACAGTACTTTAAAAATAGTAAAAATATGTTTTGCTCCATTTTTCGTTGGCGTAGAAGCTTGGTTACAAATTTTAGATCTGATATCCAATTAGTTTTAAAGATATTTCAAGTTTTTTCTAAGGGTTGACAGTCTCATAACTTTACGAAAAAGAAAACAAAATACGGTTTTTTCAAACTTTTATTTTTGTTGAAGCAATCTTTTTTCCCCTCACTTTTTTCTGTCAAAGATTTTTTGCAGATACTTTTCGTTATGATTGCGATTTTTTTTGTAGATACTTTCTTGTATATATACTATAAAAATTAATATAAAGTTATATTCGATAGTTCTAATTATTTTTTAAAATTGTCAAAATAAATATATTTTAGGATTTTAATGTATTTTTTTCGTATTTAATTGTAATAATAATTATTAAAATTCAGAAAAGATCCAGATCTGAATTTCATTGTAATATTTGCTACCAAAAGTCTAGGAAATATAAATCACCTGAATCACGTTTAAAAAAAACATTAACAATTAAACATTTTATAAAATTAAAATCGCTTCAAAAAATTTAGATTTTTCACAAAAGTTTTAAAATAATTTCTTGTCAAATTGATTTTTTTAAATCAAAATCAATTTAATAATATAATATGAAAAAAGTTAACTACTGTTAACATTATTGTCTAAAATTGTTTCTTTTCTTTCTTTCTTTTTTAAAAAAGGGTACAGTGTATCCTTAAAACCTTTCAAATAATGATTCATCTTAAGATTTTTAAAACATGAAATAGATTTAAAAGGATTTAAAAAACTCTGCTTTATTAATTATGAACCAATATATCCGTTTTCAAATAAATGACATTTTATAAATTATATTTTTACATACAAGTACAGTTATCTCAAATGACACATATGAAAATTTAATAAGCACATATTCATTTATTAATATACTGGGTTTTTCCCAATGTCTATCAAAGCATAGGTATAACCATAAATTATGACACGAAAATAAATATCTAAATGATATACAGTGAATAATTTGAAACTTCCTTTAGGCAATATTAAACTGATGTGTTGCCTCATACATTTATAATGAAATCAATTTAGCATATTTCTGCTTAACTCTAACAGAGCAGAAGATATCAAACTGGCATTTTCAAATAGAAAGGGATAATTATATTCTGGCAGAGCTTGGGACAGTGATTCAATCACGAATCGTTTAGAATGGCATTTGAGTAGAATAAAATAAATAAGTAAGTGAAATTAGAACAAAAATTGTTCGTTCGTGTGACTGGGATATTAATGAGGAAGAATAAACCAAACGATTACCAAATATTTAAAAAAAATAAAGTTACGGTAGATGAAAAGTAAATAGAACAAATGTGTGTTTGGAATAGAATAATATTAAATAACGAAAATATATCACGCATTGGATTTTTGTAATATACATTTAATATGATTATTATTTTAATGTGATTTATGTGTTCATTCTCATAGAGAATTATAATATCTTAAAAAAATTAAGTAAGCATATTTTTACTTTGATGTAAAAACGGATTATTTCTGGAGTTTTTTTCTCTCCCACATTAAACAAAACTTCAAATCTCTATTTTGCCTACAGATGAATTATACATCGTTGCTTTTTATTTATTAACTAATTGAATAGCGTGTGTTGATTCCTAGAATTATAATATCTTAAAAAAATCAAGTAAGAATATTTTTACTTTGATGTAAAAATGGATTATTTCTCAGTTTTTTTGCTCTCCGATATTAAACAAAACTTCAAACCTCTGTTTTGCCTACTGATGTAAATTATAAATCGCTGCTTTTTATTTATTAACAAATTGAAGAGCATGAAAAGTATGACTGTGTGTATTTTTTTTGTAAACTTTATGGAGTATTAAAATGTTTTTAAATAATTTTTGAATTTTGCATTTACAGCACAATTCAGCTCCATTTACAAATTATCTGCAATTGAAAATGCTCGTAATAGTTTAATAATTAATATATATATATATTGTGGTTAAATTAATAAATTTAATAAAGATATCTTCCAAATACATATTTTCTGAATCAACTATGCTAGTTTAAGTATTATAAACAAAAAAAGGTGAAGAATTTTTTATTAACTTAATACCAGCTATTAGATAGCTATTTATTATTAGTTATGTGAAACTATTTTTTCGTTAACTATGGAAAATATTTTATTAAAAAAAATGCGTGTCAGTAATTTAGGCTTTTGAGTCTTTTCTAATATCTTCAAAGCTAAATTTGACAAACTACAATTCAATTAACTTCCAAAGTCTGCTAAAATGTTTAATTAATAAATTAAAAATCATTAAAACAAACAAGTCATTAATACAAACTTTTTACTTAAGTTAGTTGCACATTTATCCGGAAAAATAAACAAACTGTAGTTCTTTATTCGAAGCAATTCAGAGCCTTACAGATAAGACCACTCAAACAGGCATCATTAGAAATTGTTTGGAAGCTTTAAAGCCTAGGAACTCCTTTCAGCATCTTCAAGAACTATTCCAAACAACATCTTTGTTATTTGTCAGCATCCAGATATGTGGTTTCGTTTGTCAAAAGACACAGTAATCATACGCTGTCCAATTCCAAGTATGCTCCATGCCAGCACGCAATCAAGCCGAACATGCTCATTAAACTGTACCTTCCATAAAAGCCATAAAACGTTTCATTTAAAGATCCCTCTCCTCTTTCCCCTACATATTCCAAGGGGTTAAAACGGCATCAGTTCTAAAAGCCCTTACAGGCTGTGACAACCTCCCTGTAAAAGGGTGCAGGACTCTTTGAAATGCGAGGGTACCTTAAGTTGGTAGAGGGGTGGGCATGTTTATGTAACTCTAGTTTCAAAGGGATATTGCTGTAACTTGAGCAGCTATTTCATGGTCATTATGGTGTAGGGAGAAGGGAAACAAAAGTGCATAGGGTAATGGTCCATCATTAGCTGCAACCGTGATTTTGAATTTTGCTTTAAGGGCTGATTAATAAGAATGGGCACACGACAGTGATGTAAGTTTAATGGAATTGGTTTTTAAGGAAATATATTGAGTGGGGGTTAATTTATTAACTCATTACCTGAGATTGAGAAATTAGGTGATTTTAGGGAAATTATTTTAATGGCGTAGAAGGGGAAAAAATTAATAGGATTTAGAAAAAGGGATTATTAGGAGTATATTAGAGTGAATGTAAGTTTGTAAGGGATTACATGTGAGTCATGGTTTTAATGCATTTTATAAAATCGCTGAGTATTTGTTTTGAATGATTGTTTGATATTTAATATCGTTTAATTGTTTAAGTGTTTTGGCTGTTTTCGGCTAATGTTAAAGAAGAGGACCCAAATTCGGAATATTTTTTTAGA
Organism: Trichonephila inaurata madagascariensis; assembly: GCA_019973955.1. Classification (NCBI taxonomy): domain Eukaryota; kingdom Metazoa; phylum Arthropoda; class Arachnida; order Araneae; family Nephilidae; genus Trichonephila; species Trichonephila inaurata. The sequence continues at coordinate 214,137 of BMAV01008203.1, read as the reverse complement.
TATAAAAGTACTCAAATGTTAATATTATATTCTGACTTCGCTATCGTACAGAGAATCACTTATTTTATTATATTACTCATTTTTATCTGAGTTTTGACACATTTTTTCTTTTATAAAATGTGTTTCGCATTTTTTCTCCTACACCGTAATGCTAAATGAGCTATTCTTTTACATGTTAAGAGGAAAAACTAATTATTTATGAAATATTTTGAAATTTTAAAAACACTATTATATACAAATGCATGAGTTACAATATCACAAATTTTTATAAAAATTGAGGCATTTGTTTTGTTTGAAAATTTGCTCCGCGTTGTGCTCCCACTCTCGTATATATGACAAAAACAGCCTTAAATGACTTTTAAATACAAATCAAACCTTTTATTTGAAAAATTAGGGAAATTTTATTCAGGAATTCAAGAAATGAAGAGAATAATACTTTTGTATTTGGTGTTTAGGTGCAACAATTCAACAAAGTAGGTGTCTGCTTTTTACTAATGGATAACCTTTCCAGTTGTTTCAGATATTTTAATACTGTAGTCAGTGATGATTTTATAATGAAATTTAATAGCATTTGTCTTAAGCAAGTTTTTTTCAACTTAAACAAACTGTTATACATCTTCATAAGTTTTAATAATAAATATATCCTGTGTAAACATTATCACACTTTTCTGAATAAATAAAATACACGAATGCAAAATAATGCTAGTTAAATTAGCTTATCTTTTCCCTGTTTTTATCATTTAAAACCTTTTTTTCGGTAGTTTCTTTTATCATATGACTAAATGGTGATGATAAAAATGCCACACAATAAATATTCAAAGCATAGTTATACTTAAATAGAGCAATAAAAGAATCACATTTAAGTTATTTGAAAATTTTTGTGAGTTCAATTTACTTTCTGAACAGAAATTATACCCATAAACGAAAATAATTAATAAAATGTATCGATATGCTAGTTTTTGTTGCAAAGTGAAATTTTAAAAGATATCGAGCATATTTAAGTTTGGAGCATTAAGTCACATATTAATTTTAACAGGGAATTTCTTCTAAAAAAAAAAAAAAGACTGAATTACTATTTTTTTAATGTCACCTTTCAAGACAACTATCAGCAATAGTGTCTTCTGAACTGTCTCCCAGTTCTCCAAATATGCACTCAATACTAACGCGAGGAATGTGAGCTTCTTCAGATTAAACTAGCTCCACCCCCTCTACTTGGAAGCTCTTAAGTGGTTTTAGGACTTGAACTCATAACAAAAACAACATCAGAGCAGGGACGTCTTAAGGCATAGGCCAACTGGGCCCGGGCCCAGGGCCTCATCTCATTCTCGACTCAGGCTTAATAAGATCACGATTCGAATAGTTTCAACGGTCAAATGTTTTTTTCCGGTCGTATTCTCCGAAAAACTGGAAAATTCGGACAATATGTCAACTGGAAACAAGTGATGACCTTCGTTTATGCATAGGCCTAAGCCTACTTCCATACACCATTATTACTTATTCAGTCCAAAGGTGGCAGTCGATTGAGCCGGTTTGTGCGATTGTAAGTCATGCACATGTACTTGTTTCAGGTTATTGTTTGTACGAGTATTTGCAACGTATGCTATTAAGGATGGCAGGTGGGGTCTACATTTGTGTAGGGGCCATGGGCCTCAAGAAGTCTTAAGACGTCCCTGACAACGGGTTTGCGGCAGTGACCACTCGACTACTGTGGTCACTTCTAAAATAAGTGTGAGTGTATATTAATGTCACTCTACTCGTATAAAGCAAAACCAGGGCTACTGACGAGAGACCACATCGGTCAAGTGAAAGATAACACCTGTGTGTATGTGTGTGTGAATTTTTTTCCATCCCTCTCTAATAACTTGCACACCACACCAACGGGAAGACATTAAAGTACGACAGAGTCAAAGTACATCAGCTCCTCTACACAGCAATGACGACAGGACTTGAACTCGCTGGCTAAGAGTAACCACTGGGCTATCGCTGCTACCTGAAAAAAGGGGGGGGGAAGTGTTATTTAATATTAATTATAATACACTGAACATCACGTCAAATCTATTCTAAAGAGATAAATACATTGGATTATTAAAAAGTATTGTGTGGCATTTATGAATAGCTATCTATTCGACTTTTATGGAGAAGGGTAAACGCATTAAAGCTAAAATAAATTTATTAGTGTATGATTATAAAAACTTGAGCAAGAAGTATTTCTCTTTCACATTGACTTTTACCCTGCTATTATCTCGCATTGAAACAACATGGATGAGTGAGTGAATATTAACGTCGCACTGTTCAGCTACACGAGGGCTTTTGGAGACGGACCTCGTAATTTTGAACCATGGTCAAGTGACGGGAACGACACCTGAACTGGCACCCCCCTCTCCTAACTACCACACCCCATCAACGGGAGAACGTTTGAGTTCTCGACAGATTTAACGTTCTTCGCTCCCCTACACGGCGGGCGGGTCTTTTGTGGTTCTGGGCTCGAACTCGTGACACAATCTGCCACGATCCAATACCTTGACCACTCGGCTACAGCAACCGCACAACATGGATGAGAGAACGTTTTATTCACGTCGCACTATAAAGTAACACAATGGTTATTGACGACAGACCTCGTAGTTTTGAATCATGGCCAAGTGACGACACCTTTGCTGGCACCCTGTCTTCCACACCTCGCCATGGGAGGATTTTGAGCCTCGACAGATTTCACGTGCAAAAGTTTCTCTACACAAGAGGTCTTCAAATCATATTCCACGGAATTCTTGGGTTCCACGAGGCGTACCCAAGAGTATCATGAAGCATACTCAAGGGTTCCACGAGTAAAAAAAAAAAAAAAAAAATAAAAAAAAAATTAAAAATTTATATGTAAAGGGATTCCCGTTTTCTATGAAGTTCGTATAACCACAAGTATTTCAAGTTCATCTCAGTTATTAAAATTGAAAATTTCATTTATACATAATAACTTTATTTTGTAATACATTTATTTTTAATATAATATAATAATATAAAAAAGGTTTTTTTTCTTTAATTCTCTCTCTATTGTTTACTAGCCCGGGTTCAACAAGGCAGTTTTATGCTCGTTACTACAATGTTGAGCACAACTAAATAGTTTTCTAATGGAAAATTAGCATTTTTTTATTTGCAGAAAAAAAATCACCTGTAATGAAGGAGAGGGAACAGCTTATCAACAGATTCCATGTTAAAATTTAAATTTAGGCAAAAACAGCTTAGTTTTATGTTGCAAATTTATGCAGAATACACAGGCTTTCTCACACAGCTATAAACATTTTAATACCACAGCCAGAACAATGCATTTAAGTGAAAAATGTTTCTCTCAAAGGGAGTGACTGCAAAAACAAAATATAAAAGCAAAATAAACGCGCAGAATATGAAAAGTGACTGCAGATAATTTCAATAAACCTAGATTTCCCACAGTTTGTGAAAAAGAGAGAAAAAAATGGAAGCATATATCCCAGTTAATGAATATAATGTATGGGTATGTGACACTTGAACAACAAATAAATATTATTAATGAATAAATTTCATTAAAATTTTTAATAACATATACAATATTTTGTTAACTCACTTTATATAAAATACCTATAAAATGTTGATCTACCCTCAATATTATTTTAAGATATATTTTTTTTAAATGTGCACGTGGCAATATGGGGTTCCCTTAAAAAAATTATAGTTGTAAGGATTCTGTGAGACGAAAACGTTTGAAGACCACTGCTTTACACGGTGGGTCTTCAGTCATACTAGGACTCGAACTCATGACACGCTGAGCACGCGTCAGGGATCATTACCATTTGGCTACCTCTGCAACAAAACATCATGGAAAAATATTCTCTATAGGAATTACAAATTAAAAACGATATAGCTAACCATTTCTTCACAGCTTTTTTTTTTAATTGACCGAAAGGAAGTAAAAAAAAGAATTATGTAAAGAACATTGAACACAGATGTGTAATAATAATAATTTATATCAAAATTTCACCTTCCAAATAGTAACAGGTTTTATTATTTCGTAAAGATAGCATTGTCATGAGTAAGGCATCCTTTGTGTAAGACAGTTCATGGTCACTCTCAAAAGGCTTCAAGATAATAAAGAACAAACATTTGCAGAGAACACAGGACTACATGTTATTTTAAATAGACCCTTTAAAAGTAAACAAGGTAAATAATAATGCCGAAGTACTCCTCCAAATGAATATATATTGGTAATTTAAACTACCAAGAGCTTTCAGGTCGTGTCGAGAAAAGTCCTTAAGCTGTCGGAAATTTAATTGAGTTGTCTTCTTCTAATCCTAATATATTCCTTTCAGGGCAGAGGTGACTCAGTGCGACACTGTTGCCAAAGTACTCAAGTGAATTATGATTCTCAAACATGACACACACACGCTTTGAAACTATTTCCTTAGACTAGGATTTCTTTTATCAAAAGTTAAGAAAAAAGGGCATTTTTTTTAAGTCTACATAAAGGAAAGGTTTTAAAACTCTTAAATATTTAAAAATTGTTTTATATAGAATGCTTCAGGTGAGATGGGATTTAGAAAAATAGTAAGTGTGGTTATTATTTGTGTTCGTTATTATACCTGAGATGATAGTATTTTGAATTATAAGATAATTTTATTAAAAAAAAAAAACATTGAAAAATTATTTGTTGTAGGTAAAAAAATATTCTGTAAAAATACCTTATAAGGTATCCGACTATATTCGGAACCGTGATTTTGCAAAAGCGTAAAAATGGATAATATTTATGATATTTAGTGTTACTTAGATTAGAAAATGTATATAAAATTGTTTTAAGAATAGTATTACAGTAAAAAATTATTTAAGTACAATATTTTGACGAAAAATGAACATATAGAATGACCCATTTTCAAAAAATATTCTCCTTTTATGAAAAATACTTCTATTATAATAATATTTTGCCTGTATATCGATCAGACCTCTGTACAGAGGCTCAACTAGAATTTTTGAAATATATAACTTAGAAGTGGGTTTATTCATATTTTACGACAACAGAGGGGAGAAATTTTAAGAAAAAAAAAAAGCCGATAATTATTTCAATGGGTTGTAACTCTGAAAATAATGTGAATTTTTCAAAATTCATAGTTGAGCCACTGTACAGAGGTCTGAGCTATATACAGGCAAAATATTATTATAATAGAAGCATTTTTCACAAAAGGAGAACACACATTTTGAAAAAAGGTTATTCTAAGTTAATTTTTTCCCGAAATATTGTATTTAAATAATTTTTTTTTGTCAAAATGTCCTAAAAACTATCTTATACGTATTCTAATCTAAGTGACACTAAATATCATGAACATTATCTATTTATGTGCTTTTTTAAAATCATGGTTCCGAACGTAGTCGGATACCTTAATGTATAGATTTTGAATGAATTATACATTTAATAAAACTATTTTCTACATACGTTCATTAAATATCGACGAATATACCTGTTTTAAATTCAGGCATACATTTATTTTATAAAATATTTCCTTGTGTGTGAAAAAGGAAGTTAAAGAAGGGATTTTATTCTTTTTTGAACAAATGGATTACAAAGAAAATAAAAGAAAATATACAAGTAATCGGAAATAAAATAAACAAATATATAAGTACATAGTTACAGTTATATGTTTTGTGGGACATGGAGCAACAAAGGCTATTATCCCCAAATAAGTACATTCATAAATAAAGACAGATGTAAATAAACACTAAATAAAATGCACTAAGAAATAAGCATGTATTATCTTCCAATTTTAGAAAATGTCATGCTGAAGTAGTTAACTTTGGGAAATAAATAAAGTTTTTTTTATTTAACAACGTGACAAAATTAAATTATTTATATAAATTTGAGTAAACGTAACAAAAAATTTAAGATTTACTTGAAAAAAATTACAAAAACCATTTTTTAAAATAAAACTAAGGTGATGCAATTTATAATTTATCTAAAGGAGGAAGGGGGGGGGGAGAAAAGTACAAACAATTTTGAAGAAAGCAGATTTTGTTTGAAAAAGAAAAGAAATTTTAAAAATTGCTATTGTGTATATTTAAATTATTATTTAGTTTTTTTTTTTAATCAGAACATAAGAGTCTTTACGAAAATTTAATTTACGTAAAGACTCTTTTTGTAAGTTGAATCACCGTCGAGTTACGTTGATTTCAACTTACACGAGGGCTATTGTCAGCAGACCTCTGTGACGTCTTCGATTGGGGTGAACCCCACCCTGTCAATTCTTCTGAAGTCACTATATCTATTCATCCCCAAACAGCTGTTGGGTGACAAGTGCAGGTGGCCATGGGGTCATTCTTTGTTGTCTGGCCTCGGTCAAGCGCGGACATCTGGTCTGGAATTTACAATGGCTAGGGAATGCCGGTGACAATGGGCATTCTTGTATGAAGGTCTTGAATAGGCGAGGCCTGTGTGCACGTCGGTGCATAGAGAGTGGGGCTGTGAGGCCCAGGTGTGAGATGAATAGATGAGAATTATGGCGCCCTTGGATTCCAGACGGACGGGGAATGTGTTTGTGTTTGCCGCGCAAATGGGAGACGAAAGTGGCCCGGGGACGAGGGCAGACCTTTTCTTTGACCTGCCAATGAGGAAGACGAGGGCAGACCTTTTTCTTTTTTGACCTGCCAATGAGGAAAACGAGG
>BMAV01008203.1:170740-200033 GCA_019973955.1 Trichonephila inaurata madagascariensis | reverse complement strand
CAACACTAAGTTTAAAATTTAAAGCAGGTGTTTTTCGTGGCCTATGGCCTGAATTCAGGATGGTCACATGATAAATGCAGTCACGTGTTCTCCTTCGAATTCAAAACTAACTAATAGAATTTAGTTAATATTTCAAACCAGATAATTGGGTAGAGATGTTCAAGTACTTAGATATTCTCCAAAAAGGTTTTCTTTTCTTTTTTTTTTAAAAAAATTAAAAACAAATTCTTGTACGTGTGATTTTAAATCAAGTGGATTTTGTTTAATTTTTTATCAAATGTTTCGTTTACTTTATTACTGTAGTCAAATATGTAATTTTTTAAAGAAGCACAAGTTGACAACAGCGAAGAGCGTGAAGAGAGTGGCTGGAAAAAAGTAACTGCCTTTATCATGCGACTATGACGTCACATGAATTTAATCTATTAGAGAACCGCAGCAATCAGATACTTGATTGGACAATAATACAACTTAAAGCGATTCATACTGAAAAATGAATCGAAACAGGATCTTATGGTTGCCATTGTCCCATTACAAAAATAAATTATTGTGACCTTCATTGTTTAACTGAAACAACTTTTTCGGTGCAACAGCGCCCTCTTTCTAATTAGATAAAAAGTTGCAACATATGTAAGATATTGTTAGCAAGATATGTATTTATTTTTTTTTCTGTTATATAAAGCACTTATCATGATTATTTTATTAAATCTTCTTAAAATTATTGTTCAAAGGCCTGATTTCATTTTTGTATAATTGCTCGTGTGTATAAAAAGTTAGATACATAAAATATAATAAAAGTTTCGAATGAAATATAATGTACAATATAATTCGTCAATATATAACTGTAGTACATTCTCAAATGTGTATGTGTTCCTTAAAGGATTTTTAACATTAAAATTTTATTAGCCATCATAAACCGATATATGCACAAATGTATTTGCGTTTTTCTCAACAATTATCAAAATTTTTAAAATTATATAATTAATTATGCAAGGATAGAGAAATTAAGAAGAAAGCTCTCAAATACTTCACTAGAACGATGGAAGACAATTTCCCCATAGCTCACTTGAATAAAATGGATATTTGTTATATTAATTTATATATATGCTTATCAATTTTCATTCTCAATAGATGATACATTTTGACCTCAAAATCTTGCAGAACATTTTAACAACGCATTAAAAAGAGTACTTGCTTTTAATTTAACCCATTCATAGCCGGACAAATTTAGACCATCTTCCCTTGGGTACCAAGGTTTCATTTTATAGAAAACAGGAAATATTACAAAGTATAACAGCATTAAGTTACTGATATAACACTGTAATTGCATTTACATTAATCTTGATATTTTTTCTTTAAAAAAAGATACCTTGTAGCTGGCATCACTGAATAAAATTCCTGTGTTGAAGGCTACTTGCGAGTTATTTCGTAGTGGGTTCTTCATTTATTTCTAAAATAAAAATTTTCATATACAAAGAGATTTTCTTTTCGTTTTCTTTGATTTTACTAGCTCGTCACTCAATTTCATCTGGTGACAGTCAATAATACAAATGTGTAAAGATCATCTCTGAGAAAAACTCATAAGACGACGGTAGTTATAAAAAGTTGTAAAGTAATAAAAATGGACCGACAAGTAATAATTAGCAGATAAAATGAATTTGTGAGTGTATAGTTTGATATTATAGTTGCATAATTAGAAGACTGTAGTTACTTCCCATTAAAAAAATGAGGATGCTTCATTTTAGAGAATCAATTATTAGGCATTTACTACTTTTTCAACAGAAGAGCAGGAGAAAGCTGCAACCATAATACGAATACAAGTGATTTTTTATTACTTAGAACAGGGGTGTCCAACCCGCGGCCCGCCTTGAATAATTTTGCGGCCCGCGAGATTTTTTACAACTTTACAAAATTCGACTATTTTGTACAGTATTTTTCTTTTTTTCTTTTGAAAAAAAATAATAAATCCCATAACTGTTATTATTTTATCACTTTGCTTCTCTCTGCTATTGCGAATCTCTCTCTCTCTCTCTTTTTTTTTCTAAATTGAAATTTATCAAACATAAATCATGCTCAAATTTAACGCACGAAAATTACCAACATCATGTACGATACGCAAATACACATGCATTGAGATCGACTTGCAAAAACTAAGTGAAAGAGTTAAGAAACAGATATCTCACTAATTAAATAAATTAAACATTATTTGATCATTGCATTATTATTATTATATCTATGTTTGTGTACACGAAAAGCAATGAAAACAATAGCAATATTTCAGTCTGTTTTAAATTTTCACTCCAACAAATGTTTATAATGGATCCAAATATAATATAAAGATATATATTTTTATATGCGGCCCGCGGGATTGTAAAGTTCTTTCGAAGTGGCCCGCGAGGTCATTTGGGTTGGTGACCCCTGAGAACATCTTCCACCCACAGAAAAAAAAAGATGCTTATAAAGCCATGTCGATAGTGTACACAGAAAAAAAAAACAAAAAACAAAGGTAAGGATAGAAGATATTTTTGTCCAGTGTGTTCCAACAACCCAGCATTTTACGTTAATCCTTTCTTTACACAGCAAAAACAATAACAATATTTTTTTAAACTTTAGAAATACATTCATATGTATATAATTATGTTATAATCTTATCATCTAAGTTATAATTATAATAATGAAAACTGATAATATGTTTTTTGCACTATATATATTTTTCATTCATCCTGCCTATTAATTCCTAACTCAAATGACCATTTGTAATCAATCTAAAATTGCTGCACACCTTACGAGATATATAGTTGCCGGTAGTTTCAGTACATACGCTTATTACGAAATATCTCGTAGTTGGCAGTGAATGGATTGAATCAAAGAAAGATCTGTATGAGAAGAATTTATAAACCTCGCTCACACACAAATTCCGCAGTTATATGTATATAGGGTTGGATCAAATTTTTTTTCAGAATTTCCTAATTTTCTTATGCGGAAAATATGTTCTGTGCTGTATAGATAAAGGGAAAAATAAATAAAAAAATTAATTTTTGTATTTAGTATTGCCATATGGACAACGAAGTTCGCGTTTTCTTATGGTAATGACCATAAATATAACCATCGAATTAATGCTTTTATATTCTCGATAATTGAACTACAATGGTACATGCTATAACGCTTACATGGAACGCGTTTCTTGACAAATAAAAGATTTCTTTTAATGCGATTTTAGAAAGAAAAAAAAAGTATTTTTCTTTGTGTTCATAAGTACATTCTGACTTATACCACTTATTCTAGAAACTTTGGTAATGGATTTGCTTGCCCACGTGAAAGTCAGTTTTGATTGTTTACATAACATAAACGTGATATTCTCCCACATGGAGCTTACATGATGAATAGGTGTAATACATTTGTTAGGATTATATGGTGACTTGACCATTTTTGTGAATAATATTTAACGTATTTTTTAAAACGGAAGATAGTGTTTTTTTTATTTGAGTGATTTATAATTTAAATAAGAATATTGTGTGTATTATATTAATCTACATATTTTGATTGCTTACAGGTTTATTTGAGACAGTTCCATGCTAAGAAATTTATGGATTTTGAAATAAATATGATTATGTCATCAATTGCGAGAGTAAGTTGAAAATGAATGTGAAAACTGAGGTTCAATATTAATTTGAATGCTAGTTTTAGGTTCTAATTCCATGGCAAGCAAAAAACGCTTAAGAACATTTTTTAAAATCGAATTAGCCTTTATAAAAAGGAATTTTAAGATCTAAAAATTTTCTATTAATATTTTTTTCTGTCTCTTTTGTATTCCCTTCCATAATTTACACAGACACACGAAATCTTTAAATACAAAATTGACGAAAAGTAATTGTTAAAAACAATATTCGATATTGGTTCAGAAATGAAATTGCTGTAAATATACTCTAAACGTATTGCGCACCAGCAAAATAATTCGAATATTAAAATTAAAGATTAAAAATATATTGTGCATGAGAAACAATGCCATTTAAGTGGAAGTGCATGGAATGATAAGCTGGAAACATGTGATGCAGCTGTCATGTGACTATGACTTGACATGAATTTAGCTCAAACCTACGAGGTGTGATTGATAAGTAAGGTCTCCAATAGTATAAAATAAGTTTCCGACAAGGTAAAATAATAACAGAGGTATCAGAATGAAGGAAATTTATTACTCTTACATATTGTAAAATTATTTCTCAATTTAGTCACGACTAACAGGTAGACATTTGTTCAATCGTTCTATCCATTTCTTCATTCCGTCCAAGTTGAAAGATTCTGGTTGGCTACGTATCCATTTGCGCACGGCTGCCTGAACTTCGGCAGCCATTGAAAAACGTTGACTTTTCAACGTCTCCTTCAATTTTGGGAACAACCGAAAGTCTGATGGTGCCAAATCTGGGCTGTAAGAAGGTTGTGGAACCGCAGTGAATTTCAGCTTTCTCATGATGTCCTGTGTTTGTGCACTGCAATGCGGTTTTGCATTGTCGTGATGCAAAAGAAAGACTTTTTTTTCCCGGTCTGATTCTGCGAATGCATTGCTCGAGTGATCATTATGTTGCACACAGTACCTGTCGGAATTCACCGTCAATCCTTTAGTCAGAAATTCCGTGTAGGGCACACCACTTGCATCCCAAAAGATGGTGAGCATGACTTTATTTGCTGACATTTAAAGTTTTAAATTTCTTGACCCTCTGAGAACCATGATGACAATATTTCACGGATTGCTTCTTATTTTCTGGGTCATAATGATGAATCCAGGATACCAAAGCTTAGGCAGCCGCACGAAAATGGGTACGCAGCTAACCATGATCTCTCTTCATGGACGGAATGAAGAAATGGATATAACGATTGAACAAATGCGTAGCTGTTAGTGGTGACTATGTTGAGAATTGAGTATACACAATATGTAAGAGTAATAAATCTTCTTCATTTTCTGATACCTCTGTCATTATTTTACCTTGTCGGAAACTTATTTTATACGATTGGAGACCTTACTTATCAATCACCCCTCGTATAAAATAATTGCACGATTTTCGAAACCATACTTATTATTCAGACAAAATATGTCTTTGAATCTAAATGACATTTTCCAATTTTTTAAAAAAAAGTAGCAGCAATCATTCGCCATCAAAATATTCAGAATTAAAGATAAAGAAGTTAAGGAATCAGATTTATCTATTGGTTCAGCAATAAGTTTCATTTCAAATTACAGAAACATACTTGATCTCATAAGTATGCAATGCTACATTAACACAGATATGCATTTAGAATGCAGAATTTATAAGGATTAAATATTCAATACCACTATTCTTAGGGAAAAGTAGCAATTTCTTTAAAGGAAATAAAATAAAAAATCATTTACTTAAGCCATCTGAGTTAATTGGTCGCGAGTAAATTAACCTCTTCAGCGAATGATTGATCGGTTAAGTTGTTTAATACCTGTATCGAAAACAGGAAATAAAAAAACCTTGAAACGTTGGTGACGGAAATTAAAAAAAAAAAAAAGGAATGTGAAATTTTCTGCGTGTGGTAAAAGCATCATATTTCAACATCGATTCTAGTCTTTGTCAATCAATTGTCTTTTTATTTTAGCTCTCTCGTTGATCATTTTCCACTTTTAACGACCTTGTAAATGAACGCGTAGAAAAAGAAAAAATCATTTGCAGTAGCGAAAAAAAATTATCAACCAAACGATGTTCTCGTTAATAATGTTTGGATTTGTTAGTTGGAAGTTAGTGAAGAATTTTGGATAGATTTTGCTTCTATTTGTTTTGCGATCTGTTTTAAAATAATATAATAATTGCGATAGTAATACATAATAATAATAGCCACAAAGTTGAGCACAGAAAATCCAGTAGATAAAATCAAGAGAGTAAATAAAAATTTCGAAGACATTTTTTTGTAAATTTAAAATGATTTTTTGCACGTAAAATTTAAAAGTTATTAGAATAATAAAAATAATTACTTTTTTAATTTTAGTATAAATTATAAAACTTATCACTAGAACAAAAGTTACAATTATTTTAGTAAAACCAGATGTGCCACTTCCGGTAGGTAAATGCTGACTGGAAGTGACATTTTGAAACCAAATCTAAGTTTTTTTCGGTTTTCTTTCACTTTTTAAAAATATTTTTTGAGGTAAAGTCTATTTAATATTTTATTTAAACTCTACAAAGAAGCTTCGCTATTTATTCTTTTTAAAAAGTAAGTATTTATTCTTTTCAAATCTGGCAATTTTAGGATACTTGTTTATTTGCTTCGCATAATCGTTCCATTTTGCTACTAATTTTTGTAATGTATATTTTACACACACACACACACACACACACACACACACACACGTGTTTCCTTATTCGCTAAAATTGTTTTTAAATGTTACTTATATTTCTGTAATAGGACACGGACCAGAAAAAGTGAAGGTTTACTGGAAATTTCCCCACGCTCCCCCCAAAAAAGTGTTAGGTCAGATAGGATAATTCCATTGACTAAACTTCATTAGTAATTATTAATATTGACCAGTAAATGTAATAAATTCTGATACACATGATTCACTTTAAACACAGCTTAACTGGTTTTTATTAAAAGTAACAGGTGATTGTTAATAACAACCGATATACCATAATTCAAAATTCTCTACAGATAAAAAAAATCATGTGAACTATTTTTTTTAAAGTGTAGCTTTAGTTCTTAAATTTGTATTCTTTTTTGGTGACGTAGTTTTTAAAAGTTAAAATTTTCAAATAATAAATACTAAAACCAAATTTCAAAAAAAAAAAAAATTTTTTTTGTTAAATAAATCAGCTAATTTCTAGTTGACTTGAAATTAATTTTTTTCATTTATTTAAAAAAATCGACTCATTTGAATCTTTTTTAGTAAAATAAGTTTCTTTAAATCATTTTATTTAAAAAAACTGCTTAAATTATTAGTTAATTTTAAAATAATCAAATACATTTTTCCAAACATCCAAAAATTTCTTTTAACGGGCTTATGAAGAATTAGATCAATCACAAACGTAACCGTTAACACAGCGTTTCTCAAACTATGCCCCCCTCCCCCAAGGAGGCATGATAGCTCTATGAGGGGGCGCGAGCCTATTGAAAAGCCGAAAACAAAAGATTATTTAAAAAAATTAAGTTACTGAAAGTAAACAAAGAAAATACATTCTGACAAGATAAAAAATAAAATTAACATTTGCACTGATATAATACACTTATGAATGTATCAGTACCGTACAAAAGTTTCTTATAATTAATTTAACAATACTAAGAACAAGTTTAATAACTACCAATGACCCCTTGTGGGTTTGTTATATATAAAATTATACACAAAAATTAAAACTTATCTTGATCATTTTTGTACGGTTTATAATTAATCCCAAAACTGCCGATTAAAAGTTGCATGATTCGCTCCCCTGTGCCACCGTTTACCATGTAGGCGAGCGTATGTGATGTATTGGGAGGGAGATAAATTAGGAAATCCTCTGAAATGAGTAAATCCTTCGCAGTCACTGTCAAGGTCTATTTATTGCATTCCAAAGCCTTCGGATTAATTTTATGAATAGCAGTGCACAGAAAAGATCGTACTTTGAAAAGACATATATACGTCCGGGGCAATTAACGAGATGCTTAAATACTCCGGTGGCACTTAAGAAAAAGTCGTATTGCAGCTTTAGTGTTAAAGTATAGTACCGGGTGTTTCAAAAGTCACGCACATGCACATGGTAATCCTTGTTGCTTAAAAACCAAAAGGGTTCGTTGAGATTTCTTTCACTAGATGGTAACAGGGACCCCATCATAAGAAGTTTTGTACTTATCAGGTATCAGTTTCAAAATACTTGTCAGTTGTAGTCAGTTGAGCACAACGGGAGGGGCATGATGTTTTCCCAAGAGCAAATAGCCATCGTGAAATTTAATTTCACTTTAAAACCTCATTGCCGTGTGATAAACGTATTTGAGCAGAAATATCCAGGTGAAACAGCACCAAATGCATCAACGATAACACTTTTAGTGCAACGGTTACGTGACACAGGATTGATTGCAGACAGGAAGCGATCGGGTAGAGCGTTCATAATGAAAACGAGAATGGCAGATGTGGAGACCGCTTTACAAAGAAGTCCATTGAAAAGACCGTCCGTCTACATAAATATTATTACAAAATTCATATGCTTACTGAAAGTGATGAAAGGTACGCTTGATTGCAGCAAGACGGCGCAATTTGTCACACATCACTGGACAGTATGGAAGTTTTAACTGAATTTTTCGATGATTGTGTCATTTCCAAAGGACTTTGGCCGACTCGTTTACCGGACTTGTCAATTCAGGATTTTTTTCTTTGGGGATATCTGAAAAATGTCACCTTCAGGAATAATCCCCATACGCTTGACGAACTTAAGAGTAACATCCTTCATGCAATATAGGACGTTAATTCTCATGCTCTTCGTAAAATGTCAATTAATGCGGTAAAAAGAGTTCAATTGTGTGTCCAGGAAAACGGACATCATTTCGAACATTTATTGTTATTTTACCATGTCTGACACCTGACAATAAAGATAACCGTTCAGCCTTTGTTTGTCCTTTATTCTGTTTGTTAACATAATTCATCTATCTTTAAAATCTTTAAAACTCAACCACAAATGTTGATGTGCGTGACTTTTGAAACACCCGGTATTATTGAATTTAACACATTGTTATTTGTACGGGAGCGTTCGGGTGTCGATGAAAATTATGGTTGAATATTGGGTTGCAAATACTGAGAGTTTGAGAAGCACTGCGTTAACGTATTCGCCTATGCCGCTATGGGAGAACGTGGTGAGACATCTAGGGATGTGAATGAAGTCTCCGGAGTGGATCGGAGTATGCGTGGGTGGAGAGAGTAGATGCTCTTATAAAGAACGTCATCCAATTGACGCAACTTGTTGAACAGAAGAACCATTCGTCGCGATCATTCCATCGAAACTGTGAGAGGGTTCGAGTAAGAAGCATACATTTCTCAATTTAAATTAAACATTCCCCCCTTTTTCCATTATTAAACTTTGTAAGATTTACTGAGAATGCACTGTAATAGCTAATCCCGAGGAGCAATGAAACTAATTAATCTAACTATAATATAAATACGAGCAAATCTATTCACCAGAACGCTCTTGTTGCAACACTTGCTTAATCTTTCCTTCTTGGATTAATAATACTAAGTGCGATCACCGGTCACTCACACTATGCTTTCTTCTTAAACTAAATTTTCCACCATCATACCACCTACTCCACGATTAGCACTTAAATTGAAGCTTGCATTTGCATAAAATCGTTGTCTCTACGGAAAGCAGTTTTCAACTAAAATTACAGTTAAAAGAGTATTTTACCCAAGAGGATTAGTGGAAGCGCGAATAGAACCCGTTACACATGACACCGAACTGTGAGACACTCCAAAGCCTACGCAAATCCATCAAGAACGAAAGATCGGGGCTGCTCAGTATGGTTCTGCTACATAACGCGTGTACACACAGCTCCAGGGTCACACACGTGGAAGTGGTCAAGTTCAAGTGGGAGCAGCTTGACGCTCCACCCTACAGCCCGGGTATGTCACCCTGCGATTTCCATTTGTTTGTTTACCCGGAAAACTTTACCCGCGTCGCTTTAACTCAGACGATGAACTCAAGGACACTGAGAATGACTGGGTCTCGTCATGGTCAGAGGGATTCAGCTAACAATGAATCCTTTGGTTCGCCAATCAATGGGATCGTTGTGCTGAGACCCATGGTGTATTCTTTGAATTAATTGATTTACACGTACAGTGTCGTTTTGCACCTCTTCATTTGGACACCCCTTGTATATATATATATTTTAAATACATTAAGAAACAGGTAAATCCTTCAATCAAATTAAAATCTTACACGATACCGTTTAAAAACATTCCATTATTTTTAGAACAATCTTTACTAAAAATTTCATGGATTTCTCAGACAATATTTTGTACAATATTAGGCAATGTAACGATGTTTCCAATTGGGGATTCCTTTTTTTAGCACTGATGCTTGTTCGAAATTTTCTAATTCAAACAATCGGTTGTAATTCCATTTTAAAAATAGGGGAGAGATTATCCCCCAATTTTGACAGAAACTTCATAAAATACCTATAATTTTAAGCAACCAAAACCGAACAAAGATGTTAAAAAAAAGTTTTTGGTTTTGATTCCGAAACTACTTCAACTTCAGTTCTTTTCCTCCTTCGAGATCGATGGCGATGACAGCTGATAAAATATCGAATATCTCATTTTTATCGATTCACTCATCAGTTCACTGTTACCGCCTGCCACCATTCCAAACCTCCAAGTGTCCTCTTGGCCCACGTGGTTGAAAAGTGGGCCGACTACGTTTATATATATAAAAGAAAATGTAATTACTGCTTTTTCCTTATCAATGAACACTAAAAGTGAGATTGCATATCTATAACTGCAACTTTTAACGTTCCTAGAATGTTCCCGGTAATGGTTTTTTTGAACACGATTTCTCATGGAATTCAGCTACTTTTCAACCTGACTCGTCGTTGAAGAAGATTCTTTAATATTTTGAATGACAAAGTTGTATATTTTGGAGATTGTTTCTAAGGTTATAATAGTTATTTTGGACAAATTGTTCAGACTTGCGGATTATTTTCCTCTTTTTTGTATTTCAGTATTAACTAGAGTGTATTTTGTACTCTTTTTTTTTATGTATCAAATGAAAGAATGAACTTTCATATGGATAAAAATTAAATTTTAAAGTTATTGCTATGCGCTCTGTGCTGAAATTTATGTAAATTTCTTAAATTGGGAAAAATGCATGTACCAAAAAATTCAGATTCAGAGACCCTCATAAAACACTTCTGACTTATTTTTTTAACTGACCCTTTATTACTACTGACTGTTTTGTTGATGGATAAAAAATAGTTCTGTTATTAATTATGATTATAAACTTCCTGAGCTATTTACAAAAAATTAGTTTATTTCTGAAATAATGGTTCAAATATTCTGAAATATAGATCTCTATGTAGAATACATTTATAAATGTGAATTATAAGTCTAAATTTATTTTATAATATGCGCTTTTTGAAGGTTTTATGTCAAAATCTGCTCGTTTTTGTTGTTGTTTTTACTACCCTTCCCTAAAGAAATATAATTATATTAATGAGATGTTGCAAAAAAAAAAGGCCTATTTAAATGCTCAAATAAATTAATTCTATTAGTACATTAATTTTTTTGATAAAATGTTTTGAAGATGAAAAAAAATCATAAAAGGTTTTTAAAAATTAAATTGAAGTTAAAAAAACATTTTATATATATGTATTCAGATTATTTTGCTATTTATTAATTTTAACAAAAATAATTCTTTGAAATAACCTGTATTATGGTTACTAATAGTGATAAATACTAGAAGTAATAATAAACAAGCAAATTTTTCAGATTTGGTATTTTTTTATAATAATTATAACAAAACGCTTATTGCGTACCTTTTCATGATTATTAAAGCCTATTTCTCTGGCTTCAAACTATCGATGTGTGAATAAAAATTAATTTTTCAAAAAGTATTTTTTTTTTTGGTATCTCAAAGAAATTGGAAAATACTGAAAGATAAAAATATGCAAGAATTATTATTATTTTTTTTGAAGAATGTTCGTCCTCTAATAAACTGTTTTTTATTGAACATCTATTAATAGATTCGTTATGAAACTATGTATATTAACTTAGTGAAATAAATTGAGCCATAAATAAAATTTAGGGCATTATATTACAATCTAAATTTTTTTGATTGTTTCAACTTCATTAATATCACTCATAAATTAAAAAAAACCTAGGTTTAATGAATAAAGTCTTGGAACAATTAATGTTTCATTGTGAACTGAATTTAAGATTATTCAATGTCTTTTTTTTTTTTTTTTAGTATACTTTTGTTTTATTTATGTATGTGTAAATAAATTTAAGTATAACGTGGCTTAATTTGCATTTATTTTATCTGTTTTCTTCTATAGAGTGGCATTAAAGTATCTGGAAAACGGGTTTTTCTGCCTGTTTTGGCTAGATATATTCGAATCTATGAATGTAATTTTTTAATCCAATAATGGATTTTGTGGAACTTGGATACATTGATTGCTGCTCTATTCGATGTTATTATTCTTTTGATTCAACAGAGAGTATGTTTCATTGTGTTGTATTTGCTTAGTAGATTGATGCAATATTCGAATAAATTATTTAAAATGTTGATATACCTACCTACTAATACCTAGTATGAGAAGAAGAGCAAGCTTCTACTTAGGGAAGGAGAAAACTAAACGCAACTAAGAGATCAATATAAATTGTGATTTATTCTATATTAAATTATCATCGATTTTGTAACTTATTTTGAAACATTTCTTTAAATTCGTAACTGGAACTTTGTTAATCTCTCTTTGGATCTCTGTCTTAAGCGTAATCAATCGAAACATTTTGGAACATTTGGAACATTTTTCCAAAAATTTTTTTACCGCTTACAACTACCAAACAAAATGTGAAAATAGAAGACTTAATTTTAGTTTCCAGTTTTAAAGTTTCCACACTTTTACTTGTTTTATAATTGTGGAACACGAAAATCCCAGCATTAATCAAAGTACACTTCTGAATGTTATGAAGAATGTTTCATAGTTCTTAAAATAATTTCTCTCAAACTTGCAAAAACATTTCCAATTTCGTACCCTCTTTTTAAACAGTTGAGGATTTTGTGCGTATGTGTGCATATTCATATGCACACACAATTTAAAGCATCGTGCAATGCTAACATTGCAATGGGGACAGATAAAACATCGGATTTTTTTGGATTATCTTTCCCTCTTTATTTCTTCTCAAGCAACAAATTGCTCAATGCTTTGCCAGTACCTGTTCAGTATAATTTTTAAAAATCTTAGTTCTTTTTTTCAATAAAAAATTCCTGTCTTCACAATATATATATATATATATATATATATATATATATCCTGGATGAGAAGTATTTCTCTCTCTCTCAGTACCTTGGACACAAATTGCATCTCTTAAAAACACTAGCACTAATAATCTCACTATTAGAATTAAAAATATGGGCAAATCAAAGAGATAGAAAGAAAAAAATATCCGTGCCTGTACGCTGTACGGGTAAACCGATTGTGGTCAGCTTTCTGCAGCCCGTAAGGTGTACGGACAAACGTTACAGGTTAAATGCAGTTTAGAGGAGAAAGTTAGAGGCAGTCCCTTTCAGTTCTTTCACATTTGAGTACATTTCGGGAAAAAGTACTTGGGGTTATGAGAAGTAGTAAATTCGACAGAAAAAAGTAAAATAACACAAATGAGTTAAAAGATTGAGATTGAGCCTCTCAAACTAAGTATTAAAACCGGCATGTGCTTAATAGATACACGTATACATATATCTATATAAATATTGAAAAAAAAGAGACTCACTCATTCACTCACTCATCATGAGATCTCAGGAACTATTACACATACAGACTTGAAACTTGGCAAGCATGTTTTTTTTGTTAAGTAGAGATTTGCTAAGAACGGATTTTGCGGAAATTGACTCCTAAGGGAGGGTTAAGAGGGCGTTATAGACGGAAATTCCGGTTTTACAACTATTTGACCTTCAAACATGAAATTTGTCAACGAGTGTCTTTTGTTAAGTAGAGATCCCCTAAGAACGAGTTCTGAAGAAATCGACTTCTGAGGAAGGGGAGATGTGCTATGAAAAACAAAATATGTCTCTTTTTTTTTTTATAGTAGAGATGCGCTAAAAAAGGGGATTGGGATAAATCGACATCCAGAGAGGGGTTGCGGGAGCATAAAAAATAAATATGCTTCCGGTGTGGAAAATCAAGTCCCTTCCTTTTTAATCAATATATGCGCACTATAAAAACATTTTGATTGCAATCGGAAGCTTAATACTAAGACTTAAATAATATACAGTCAAACAACATTACGAAATACCTAGGGAATAGGATAAGTAATCGCTAGAGAGTGTATGTAATGAGCATGTTTTTAATACTATGAACATGTTAATGAGTATATTAAATGTTAATGAACACGTTTTAACCACAAATACATAATATAATAAACACACACACACATGCAATTAATAAATACATAAGTATAAGCAAAAACATATTAGTATTATCAGAAAATACGCAAGTAAAAGCTACAGGTATAAACACACATGCATATAATATAGAGACTTTTCCAATAATCAAGCACACATATATAATAATAAACACTTGTATTAAATATACGTATATATATGTAATGCACATGTACATATAATATATACACTTATATATAGTTATTTTCAAGGGGGGGGGGCCCGGGATCGAAAGTTCACCAATCTTGTATCATGTTCCTTTTGATTTTATCGATTTTCGGGAACAAAACACAGTAAAAAACTAATTATTGAATAAATAATTAGCGTTAATTAATAAAACTAATCATTAATAACAAATACTTAATTAAATTTTACATGCTATATACTTAGAATTATAATCAATCGGAAAAAAATCGAGGGCTTTGGGGGGTGTCCGGCCCCCCAGGACCCCCCCCCCTTGGTGTGCCCCACTGATACTCTATAATATAAAATGCAACTAATCGAGAAAGAGTTATTCATAAAAACGTAAATAAGTGAATGAGATGTATTTATACTCTAAACGAAATGCAAATATTATAATAGGAATTGAAGGTTTTGTTGAGGAAATTCATCTGTGTGTGCACGAGCAACTGGATGCTTCGTTGCAACGAGCTGGAGCTCCAGTGCGTCAGTGATTGGCTGCCAAAATTTAATCATTTCCATATTCTGTTGTCAGGTATGCACATATGGAATTTCGTTTCAGTGGTGTAACTCCTTGGTGCATCGGTATTTATGTTATAGAGCAGTGAATCCCAAACTTTTTTAACCCGAGGACTCCTTTTTACAGTCAAAACTTGTCAGCGGACCCCTTTTAAAGTCAAAACTTTCCCAACGCCCTAATGAAGAAGCTACAAAAATGCATAGTATAAAAATTACAAATTAAAAAAAAATGTTGAAGAATTATTTATTGAAATTATAACATTTGTTTAAATTAAAATAAAAAAAAAAATAGTGACTTGGATGAACTTGATGAGATGTTATGAGTGTAATTATGTCCATCTCAATGTTTGTGAGTAGCAACCACAAATCCCTCGAATACTAATTTTTAGTCGCTTTCTTTTTTTGTGTGATGAAGGTTTTTACGGCACTGATTCCACGTTATACTAAACTGAAAGACGGGAAAGTAGTCAACAACTTCTGTACAATAACCCATAATGCATGATATAAAATTGGGATGTTTTTGTAACTAGAATTTGTAGTATCCTTGTTAAAACATTGGTTTCAGTCCCCCTAATTTATGGATATTTTAACAAGATGCTCCTGTATTAGTATGGATTCATCTGTGTTTGGGTTCTGAGTTAGTCCACGCGCAAAAAGGTTCAACACCCAGTCGGGAATATCCAAATGAATTACTGTTATTTATTTAAATTTCCATAAAAATAAAAATGGATCAAATTTTTTAAATTTTATATTAATTCTTGCTCGGACCCCTGACATTGTTCAGGGACCCCCAATCAATTAAAATTTTTCACGGATCCGCTTAATAATATCGGGGATCCACTTTGGGAGCCAGTGTTATAAAGTGTAATAATTTTTTTTTTCTAATGGCAGATTATGAACAGTTATTACAGAGTTCATCAATCTACCTAGTACATCAAAGAAAGCTGGTATCTCTTTTTAGTGCGGCACCATATTGGCTGATATCAAGCGCCGCAGGTAATTTTGACGCCCTTCCTCCCTAGAGGGAGACACCTGAGCTCAAACGATGCAAACCTGCACTAGGATTTAATTTTGCCTAGAGCAACCCCCTAGGGATCTTTTACATGCCGTATAATCATACGGCATGGCCGCTGTCGATTTTCAGCATCATGAAAATCCATCGACTTGGGCCGGTGTCGAACCCGCAACCTTGAGTACAGAAGGTCAGCTATCAACCAACTAACCACGTCACACACCCAGCCGACAAGTAATAAAATAAACACACGCATATTGTGTACACATATACATTAAGCAAAGACACAAGTGTAATAGATATACGAGCAGAATAAATACACATACGTATCATAAACAAACAGATATGTATAATAAGTAAATACATATGCTTATAATAAATACACACACGTATACTAAGTAAATACGTACATAACACATATACGTATAACGCTCACACACAATCTGGTGTCAAATAAAAACCTCAAGCTGTACATCGACTCTTTTTTTTTTTTTGTTCTTTTTGTTTTTTACGAAGTAGGAGTGTTGAGCAATAAAGTGTCCTCGCCTTTATCAATGACAGCGACTGACTGTGAGACAAATTTCAGCTACCCTTCTTGATAACTGCGACCATAACTCACGACAGCTACGACTCTCTTTCGCGACTGCAAGCACTCCAGGAGGTTGGGGATAAATCGTGGACTCCATTTGGGTCTTCTTTATGTGTGCTGCAATAAAGAAATGGAAAACAGAAGGAATGCCCACTTGGCGAAACTTTAAAAAAATGTGTATGCTTAGAGTGAGGCGTTGGTGAGGTCGGAAGATTT
Organism: Trichonephila inaurata madagascariensis; assembly: GCA_019973955.1. Taxonomy (NCBI): domain Eukaryota; kingdom Metazoa; phylum Arthropoda; class Arachnida; order Araneae; family Nephilidae; genus Trichonephila; species Trichonephila inaurata. Next base: position 183,391 of record BMAV01008203.1, on the reverse strand, counting down.
TTTTTTTTTCTATAATGGAGGAACGTGTTTTTATCAGCTATCCTGTAATTGGAAGGTTTCAATTATAAACAACTTGTTGGGAACAAGTTTTGATTTGTAAAAAAAATCATAACAAACTACAGGAGACCTATATATTTATTTTTGTTGGATAGAAATGTATGTAGCAATGTATATACAATTTTATTTTTAAGTTAACTGACTTCTTTGGAATCGTGATTTTGAAAAAGCGTATAAATCAGTAAAATTTTGAATATTTAGTGTTAGTTTGATTATATATATAATATACATATAAAATTGCTTTAAAAATATTATGTGACCGCGGTAGGCGGCCGCGGTAGCCGAGTGGTATAGGTATCGGACCGTGGCTTGCCTTGTCACGAGTTCGAGCCCAGTACCACTAAAGACCCGCCGTGTAGGGCAGCGATGCACGTTAAATCTGTCGAGAGCTGAAACGTCCTCCCGTTGGTGTGGTGTGGTAGTTAGGAGAGGGGGGTGCCAGCTCAGGTGTCGTCCACGTCACTTGACCATGGTTCAAAATTACGTGGTCCGTCGCCAAAAGCCCTCGTGTAGCTGAACAGTGCGACGTTAATATTCAATCAATCAATTTAAAAATATTATTATTAGAAAAAATTATTTAAATACAATTTTCGGCAAAAAAATGAAGAATGACATATCTCTTCAAAACTTTCTCATTTTATGAAAACTACTTCTTTAATAATAATATTTTGCCTAAATATAACTAAGACTTTTGTATAGAACCTAAACCCAGATTTTTGAATTGTGTAATTTAGGAATGGATCCATTCTTTTTAAGACATCAGAATAGAGAAATTTTAACAAAACACACCGGTTATTATTTCAATTGTTAGTAACTCTGAAAATAATGTGAATGTTGAAATTATATATATATTCCTTATATATTCCTTCTTAGCTATTTATAAACAATATATTATATTTATAGAAGCATTTTTCATTTACAGTAGAACGTTGTTTATCCAAACGTTTATTGTCCGGAGCGTCAAATTTCCGGACCTACTGCTGCTCAAGAGAATCAGAGACCTTGCAGCGAAAAAACGAAGGTTTACAATGGTACAGCGAAAAATAAGTGATTATATATTTTCCGCAATAAAATTGCTACATTTTGCACCTATTTTGCTTTTTCTTCAAGCACGTTTCTCGCTTGTGATAATTTTCAATATTCGTATAGTGTCCGATTTCATATACTGCATGGATCGCATTCGGTTTTCGGTTATCTGAACAATCTTGTATCCGAATGGTGTCCGGTCCCAGTTGATTCGGATAAACGAAGTTCTACTGTGTAATGAGAATGTTTTTAAATATGTCATTGTTTCTTCATTTTTTGCCAAAAAAATTGCATTGAAGTATATTTTTATTGTAATAATATTCTTAAGACAATTTTAAATGTATATTCTAATTCCAGTAACAGTAAATTTTTTTAAAAAATATTCATTTATACGTTTTTGTGTAAATTCAGAGTTCAGGACATAGATGCTTTAAATCTATTTTTTGAGAAACCTAATTAAAATTGCGCTAAATTATGGCACTTTGAATTTGCAAAGTTAGTGTTTATCCAACAGATTTTTTTTTTACCATTATAGATCAGGGCATTGATTTGAATACAATACCTCCAAAAGACAAACACATAAATAAAGAAATTTCTTCTAAAATTACATTTTTTTCCTGGATGTTGAAATATATTTTTATGTGTTTCTTAAAGATTTAAAACTCCACAAATGAACTGTTAAAATAGACATAAAAACTATTGAAAAACAGTGAAAAAAATGCAATTCCATATAAATCAGCATTATCTTTTTATTCTCACGTTCTTTCATTCAAATCATTCCACTATTCCAAATTTAAGGAGGAAAATAAAAAGTTTATAAGATCAACATTACAGTCACGAATTGAAAATGTTAGCAGAGGAGAGGCTTAAGACTCATTTTTCACACAATACAAAATTAAAGGTCCTTCAAACCACCCTATTAAACCATATAAAGCTCTACCTTCTTATACGAACGTTTATACTCCAATCAGTAAGAACCCAGGAGATAAAAACTCAAAAATAACCATTTAAATTCTTTCAGCAATATTATATCGCTAAATTTCCTATTTATTTGCACAACAGATCCTCAACAGCAACAACCATCCATCAAGAATCGCTTATCCCCAATAGTTCTCCCTCTGTAATTATCTAGTTAAAACTTCCCATCTCTTCATCCAACTTATAATCATTCAATGAGTATTTTAAATGTAGTAATTTTTATCTATCCCTCCGCTATTTATTATCGGTGAACACTTTTCCCGCAAATCAGGCTTTGAAGTGGCCGAGGACAGTTGCATGTCGTCATGACAACCTGTAGGGCAGATCATCAATCTTGCGAATTTTCGTCGTCATAACCGTCAGATCAAAACCTGTCGCACTGATCTTTATCTACTGTAAATGAGTTTTCCGTCTATGTGTTGATGGCATCAAGAGAAAAAATTATGTTCTTCGCGGAAGGAATTACAGTTTAAATTATATTTGCGCCTCTTTTTTTTTTAAGGTGGCACCATGGATGACATTCTAAGAGGCGCCTCGAATTAAAAAAATTCCTCATATTATCATTTAAATATCATCGAATGTTGCTTGTTTTTTAGCAAGAATTTTGCTATACGGAAGACGACCATATGTTTTGTTTGAATACAGTTGTGACAATGAACTCTTTTTATAGTTTATAGGAGACTAATATTTTTGCTTTGAAGATATATTGGAAATTTCTGATCGTCTAATTTTTAGTTCATATCTTACAAATGAACTCCTCTCACATTTAACCCTTTCGTGGGCCATTTATTTCTCTTTTGAATTTATCGCAGTTTTAATGTTTCATTAACAATTGAACAATGGCATTTAAAGAAACATATTTTACTTTGCCGAATTTTATGTGTTTACGTTTAAATTTTAGGAGTGGGAAGAATACTTTCCAAGAAACCTGTAACTGTTATAAAGAAAATTAAATTTAATGGTGATTGTGTGGCATGAAAAGATGAGAAGCATGTTGCAATACACAAGAGGACATCACATTCTGCACACATGTAGCGGGTTCCATCTTGTCTCTTTCTGCTACATTTCCTACATGTTCTGTAGTTGGAAACTATCTTTGGCATATGATTTCCCATACTGGCTAAGCGCATATTATCCGGAACTACACACTTCTTTGCTTGGAAGCTAGCAGGACGTCCTTTACTTTTTCTTGAGGAATATCCTTCTATTATAGCTGGCCAGCTGATGCTATACGAAATACTAGCTGATCTAAACTTCTCTTTCTTTTGGTCACTTGCCACAGTATGGAACTATTTATGATGGCAAGGTCAATAAGAAAATAAAAGATACGATGCCACCATTTTACAGATCTTCTTATTTGGTATCTTTCTTTTCTTTGATCGAAGCGATCAACCCCTCCCAAGACATCCTTATATACAGCAACAGCTTTTGGACAAGGTGCTTCTTCTTTAGTACCATCTTTTTGTGCCTGAATTACAGATGTCATAATCGCTGGGTTATGTGAAGTAGCACAAAACTCTGAAGCGGGAATTAGTCTTCCCATTGTTATAATAGCAAGACCAATATATTATATAATGGGTTTTACGCTTCTCCAGGTGAATTTTGTAAGATTATGTAGATGGGAAGAGTAATCTTCCCAAGATCCAAGAAAGGGTTAACATAGAAATAAAATTCTAGAACTTCGAAATTTCATCCTTGTATATGATTGATAATTTCGTAACATACAGGAACAAAGCTACAGGATGATTCTTAAAGACGGATCTGTTATTTTGAGCCTAGATAAAGTGATTTCGAAAGCATCTGATTTGACACCCAATTATTCGCAGTCGTTGCTCGAAAATGCACCAGTAATACTGAGTAATCGCTGTAAAGTGGTATCAGGGTTGGAATTCATGACTGGATTGCAAAAATGCTGGCCATGAGCTTGCAATCATGGCTATACCGGTCGTGTGTGGGATAAATGAATTATATTTTAAATAAAATGTATTTTCTTTCAATGATTGTGGGTTTTTTAATCTACGTAGATAACACCTATTTTATAAAATAAATACCATTGCAAATAAAATGATAATGTATATGCATTGTAAATATGCTTGCTAAATATAATTATTACTATTTGCAGTTATATAGCAATGCATTTCGTATATATCTATATCTGTCTATGTATTTTGCTCTTTTATATTCGATTTATATTTATAAGTTACTATTTTCATTTATATCAAATATACGAGGGCTATTTTTAAAGTAAGGTCCGTTGGCGCGTATATTTCCCTAGTTCACAAGTGCGCCGTAATGAGTCTCTGTGTCAGTAACCAACATCCCTTGCGAACACACTCGCCCCATTTCCAGCTCTGTAGCAGTCATGTAAGATTCGATTCGCGTCTTTAAGATGCTTAAGGCGATTGAATCGCCCACCAAGTGTGAGATACGGTTTGTTATCCGTTTTTTGATTGCAAGAAGTATGTCGGCTGCAAACATTCATTGCCAGATAACAGAAGTTTATGGCACAGAAGCAACGAGTGATAGCAAAGTTCGAAAATGGGTCTGGATGTTAAAAGATGGGTGAACAAACGTCCATGACGAAGAATGCTTAGGCCGACCTTCTGTAATCACTGATGATTTGTTGCAAGCAGTTGAAACAAAAATTCGTGAGAACAGGAGATTACCGATAACAATCTTTCATTTGAATTTCCCGACGTTTCTCGATCGGTGGTGTACAAAATTGTGACTGGAGACCTCGACTTTAAGAAATTGTGCTCTCGTTGGGTACCCATACTACTCACAGAGGAACATAAAGAGAAGAAAGAGGTTTGCCATTTCATTAGACTTTGATTCGTTTCGAGGAAGAAGGGGATGACATGTTGAGTCAAATCGTAACTGGAAATGAAACATGGGTATCCCATATCACCCCGTAATCAAAGCAACAGTCGATGGAATGGCGACACACGCCCTTTCTCGTCAATGTCAAAGCCAAATAAACGCTTTCAAAGTGCAAGATTATGGCAACATTCCTCTGGGACCGGCGTGGTGTTTTTGCTGGTGGACTTTATGCCACATGGACAACGATCTCTTCATTTGTCTACTGCACAACTCTACAGAAGCTCCGAAGAGTATTGCAAAACAAACGACGTGGCATGCTGTCAAAAGATGCTTTGCTTCTCCACGATAACGCAAGGCCTCACACTTCTCAAACGACTCGGGAGTTAATACAATGTTTTGGCTGGGAAGTTTTGAATCATGCACCACACAGCCCCGACCTTGCTCCGAGCGATTTACACCTTTTCCGGTATCTCATACAGTCTTGGCGGGAAGCGTTTCAGTGACTACGATTGATGGATTGATTGTATATTAACGTCGCACTGTTCAGCTACACGAGGGCTTTTGGCGACGGACCACGTAATTTTGAACCATGATCAAGTGACGTTGACGACACCTGAACTGGCACCCCTTCTCCTAAGTACCACACCACACCAACGGGAGGACGTTTCAGCTCTCGACAGATTTAACGTGTATCGGTGCCCTACACGGTGGGTCTTTAGTGGTACTGGGCTCGAACTCTTGACAAGACAAGCCACGATCCGATACCTATACCACTCGGCTATCGCAGCCTCAGTGACTACGAAGTGAAGGAGGCCTTGAAGTCTTAGCTGTCTGACCACGCGGCAGACTTCTTTGAAGAGGGTTCTCAAAACTTAGTTCTAAGGTATGACAAGTACATTAATAAATTCCGCACTATGTAGAAAAATAAGAAAAAGTATGTACAAGCCTAAAATAAAGGTTTTTTTGAAACAAAATAATGTCGTTATTTTATTTAAAACAAATGGACCTTACTTTAAAAACAGCCCTCGTACTTTCAATTAGTCATACTTAGCTATTAGCATAATATTAGAATACATGTGTAAATTTTAGGTTACAACACTAATGTATCATTCTGTGCCTGATAACCACGCGCACGCGCGCGCTAGTAAAAACCGGAAAATTTGCATATTTCTTTAATTTTGATTACATTGTGGATAATATGATTCGGAAAGCTTGCTTGTCACTATGTTTTATAACCTCATAAAGCATGCATTTGTTATGCTTGCTGTATTTGGATGCTTGTTGAAGGCATGACATTCACATTTATTCCACAGGAAATACGAGATCTTAGTATTCTGTATATTTGATTTAGAACATAGGGCTAGATAATTTCTGTACTTGTCACTGTGTTTACTAATTATTTTAAAAAAATGATTGCCAGAGTTCATTAAAATTTATTGGTGAAATTTCTCATTAGATCATAAATAGCTTCGGTTATAAGAAATGGTTTAAACATTGTTCTTTATTTAATAAAACAGAGGGGTATATTTTTTGTTTCATAAGACAATTTATGGAAATTCACAGAAAACACAGAAATATTTTAACAAATGATACATTACTAAAATTTTGTTTTTCTCTTTTGTTCAGCGACAACAAAACAACCTTGATAGAAATCTTAGTGAAACTTGTGTAGTTCTAATAAAGATACTTTAATTTTTAAGAATATTTATACCTTTGCGATTATGATAAAATTATTCTTAATAATTCGAACAGAAAGTTATTGACTAACTAAGTTCACCAATACAGTATTCTCGTATAAATTGAATTGTTTATTTTTAAAATTAAATTCCTACTTTTTGCTAAACTGTTTTTCTTGTGATTTTTGAAGACATCAAATCAGCAATAAAAACGATTACGAATACATTTTACAAGAAAAAAAAGCCAGCGTTTTCTGAAAATACTGCACACATTTCTACATGTAGTGTATGAACGACATTTTGTTTTCTTTTCTTGCTCTTTGAAAGTAAAAAAAGGAAAACAAAAATTTAATTTTTTTAAAAACGTTTCCTTATTTGAAAAAATAATAAACACTCTTTTAAGGATTCGCCTATTATAAAATAAGGTTTCCTGCAGTGCAGAAAGCGAGTTCTCTCTCTAAGTACAACCAAGCGTTAAAAAGAGGTCACATCGTTTGATGCAAATAACAAGAATAGGCGAATAACTACAGCATTAGGGAAAAAAATATATCAATCAATAAGTAATACATCACTCTTGTAAGGAACGTTTTAACTTATGTATTCTTAATCATGCATTAATTTTTTTTGTGTTCTTTTATGAGAGTATTCCAACCCAAATTAAAACTTTCTAGACCTTTCCTGTAAATATAATAGATGGAAACCTTCAACAAAAAGCGATCTATTAAAAACAAAGAAGCAATTCGAGAAAAACTGCAATAACGAATACAAATAACGGTATATAAGTGAGGAAAACATTATATTCCACTTAGAATAAAATAATCAAATCCTAAAATAACATTGGAAATATTTTTTAAAAAAAGTTAAAAACTATGCCAAACATCCTCTTGCATATGTTATTAAATTCAAATTTAAAAATTCTCATTTTTTGTCACACTACACCTATTGACAAAAGATCTCAAAATCTTTTTCCTGTCTCAAACGTCGAAAGAACCAACAAAAACTAAAGCCAGCATCAATCAAAAGCAATGCAGCAGCCGATCGGTCATCCGAAGCATTCCATTAAGAAGCGGGCTGTCTTCAGTAGCAAAAAGTTCTGACAAGTTTGCTTAATGATAGCCTTCTTCTGCATATCATTAAGCGACGTGGTATAAGTAATCACATCCCATAAACACCCTTCCAACAACCTACTTAACGGGCACATTGGAGACATACAGCTTTCCAATCCCTGTAAATTTTCTGTAACCTTACCCACACAGGCTAGACTGTCGAAATCTTGCAATCTTTTTCTTGCCCTGGCTTACAAGAACCATAAAAGTGCTCTTTTTTTCGTTCTTTGGCACGTCCACCCTGACAGATAAGAGAGCAGCTACCGAACAAGATTTGACATCGGTATAATCTTTCACGTGACATCTACTGGCTAGCCCACACCCTCAGTATTAATTACAGTGATTACGTATTTCAGCACCACCTTGTAATAAGTGATACGGAAGGCGGTCTTCGGAAGATGTGCTTGAAGATATCTCCCCCTAATATCGTCTGCACAGATACACACTTTCCCCTCCATTAAGTGCTGGCGACAGGCTTGTTCGGGAATATTAAGGGGGTAGGTATGGATTGTCTAAGTGGTATAATTGTCTGCGGTTTCGTTGTAGCCGTTTTCAGTCGGAACATTAATTTTTATGTTCGAGAAATTAAATGGCTGACGTAATTGGAACGTTTGAATTCTACGAAAATGGAGCGGGATAATAAATCTGAATGGGGTGGACATAATTTATTTTTGTAGCTTTTAAGTGTAAAACAAATTAGTGACACAGTTAATGAGAAAGTTGTCTGGTGATAAACTTTTTATAATGATACAGGCATGATATAACAAGTAATATATATAAAAAATTAAGTCAGTTTCTACTTGGTCAACAAAGAAATTTTTTATTTTAGTTACTTTTTATTAAATAGATACAACTAATATAAATATGTATATACATACGACAGAATCACAATTTTATGTGACAAAATAGAAAGCGAGAAGTTTCCTTGCAATTTTCCATTTTCCTTTCTATATATAAAGGGTGTTGGACTATTATTTGTTTGTTACTATTTATAAATTTTAAATTTAATTATTCTAATAAAGTAGTACAGTATAAAAGAAATCACATTAGGCTATCCCAGGACGGATTCAAACCCACGACCGTTGGATTAGAAGTCTTCCGCGCTATCCATAGCGCTACAGGGATACAACGAATAATTTACTTTTCTATATATGCTGTTGGACTATTATTTTTGTTTGTTACTATTGATTCATTTTTAATTTAATTAATGAATTAATATTTGAAAAAACTGTATTAACACCAAGTGTCATCCACTGCGTCTAAAAATGTATTTGAACTTGAATGGTTGAATAGAAAGTATTTTATCAACAATTGAAAATTTGAACAATATATATTGTCTAAGTTCTCTACAAATGAGAAATGAACACTCATCAAGCAAAACCGAAAAAAATTGAGATTTTAAGAAAACTAGACATTGAAGGATACATGAAAAATTATATATATATATATATATATATATATATAGGGAGGAGAGTAAACTAATAGTACGAATTGAAAAAGTAATAAAATAATTTTTATATAAAATTTGATAAAAAAATTAGAGGAAAAAAGATAGTTTGCGATATTTAATAATTTCTTTAACATAATTTTGCGTGTACGCAATTTTACGAATTAATAAAATAATAATAATGAGGATTATATATAAAATAAGCTCTTAATATCAGCAGTACTATATATCAAAGCGTTCAAATAAATATTTTCTTATGATAAGTTTTTTGGGAAAAAAGTATTGAATAGTGAACCTTTTCTATAGTAATAAATTTTAAGAAAACCCCGATAAAATAGAAAAAAAAAATCATAAAATTTAAAGAAAAAATTAATAATAAATATTTTTTTATTTACATGAAAATTAAAAAAAAAAGAAAACTAAAATCCAGCAAATAAATAAATAAGTTAAAATAACTTAGAAAACTACCATCTCTCTAAAAATGTTTAAGATATTACCATAACTTATGTACATATTAGTAATGTCTATTATATATATAATATATATATACCGTAAAATCTGGCGTATAACGTGCACTTTCAACACAAAAAATAAGATCGAAATTTACGAAGTGCGCGTTATACGCCGGGTATTTATAAAAAAGCTAGTTTCAAAAATAATAATTAAAAAAAAGGAGATAAGCATAAGAAAACTTAAACTTCTACATAGAACGGAATACGGTTTATTTGAAAGCAATGACACACCTCTAAGGAGATTTTAAAAAAAAAAAAAAGGTTTTCTTTTTCAAAAAAAAAATATACTATTTTTTCAAAATCCTGGGATAATACCTCGAATAAGTGGCTTAAAAACATACCAGCATTGTACACGCATACTTGTTGTTCCTTAAAAAAGAGGATGCACGTTATACGCGGAGAATATATCTAAAAATTAAAAAAATCAACTTGAAAGTATGGATGCGCGCTTACGCTGGATTTTACGGTATGATGGCAGTTTTGAAATCTCTGGAATGTGGAGATGAAAATTATAAGTTTAAACACGTAAGTTCAATTCATGGAATAACTAGACAGAAATTTTAACTATTACTGTTAAGTACTTACAACAGCTTAATTTTTTCTTCAATACAGAGTCTATTGAAAGGATATAAATATTAGGTTGGGGAAAAATAAATCCATTATTTTTTCGGTAGATGGCTGTAGTGTCGATATTTCAAGAAGTATCAATCAAACAATTTCAAATTTATGCTCGTTGTCAAGGTAACATTTCACTCTAAAAAATTATTTTGCTATTTTTTGATTGGTCCATTCGGTTGTGAGTTACAGGGTGTTAAAAATGGAAGTAAACAAAGGGAAAATTCGGTACATTGTACAGTTTTTAATTTGATAAAGGCATAAATGCAAGCCAGGTGGTTGAAATTGTGAATGGTGTTTATGGTGCCGAAAATGTAACAGTTAATTACGTGCAATTTTGGTTTCGTCGATTCCGCTCAGGCATTTTTGATGTTAAAGATGCACCTCGCACAGGCAGACAGACCTGTCTTTAAAAATGTCGATAAAATCACAGAAATAATCGAAGTTTACCAGCATGTTAGTAGTCGTAGCATCACCCAGGAGCTAAATATCGACCATAAAACAGTTTTAAGATATCCGACTACGTTCGGAGCTGTGATTTTAAAACAACGCATAAATGGATAACTTTCATGATATTTAGTGTCACTTAGATTAGAATACATGTATAAAATTGTCTTAAGGACAGTTTGACAAAAAAAAATTATTTAAATACAATATTTTGGCAAAAAATTAACTTAGAATAATCTTTTTTCCAAATGTTCTCCTTTTGCGAAAAATGCTTCTATTATAATAATATTTTGCCTGTATATAGCTCAGACCTCTCTACAGAGGCTCAACTATAAATTTTGAAAAATTCACATTATTTTCAGAGTTACAACCCATTAAAATTGCACTCCTCTGTTGTCGTAAAACATGGATAAACCCACTTCTAAGTTATATATTTCAAAAATTTTAGTTTAGCCTCTATACAGAGGTCTGAGCCGTATACAAGCAAAATATTATTATAATAGAAGCATTTTTCACAAAAGGAGAACATTTGGAAAAAAAATTATTCTAAGTTAATTTTTGGCCAAAATATTGTATTTAAATAATTTTTTTTGTCAACATGTCCTTAAAACAATTGTATACATGTATTCTAATTTATGTGACACTAAATATGAGAATTATCCATTTATGCGCTTTTCCAAAATCACGGTTCCGAACGTAGTCGGATACCTTAAACCATTTGCGCAAAGTTAGATTCAAAGAGAAGCTCGGTGTTTGGGTGCAACACCAATTAACATCAAAACACATGATGGATTGAATTTCCATCTGCGAAGCCTTGGCCAAACGGAATAAAATCGATCCATTTCTTAAACGGATGGTGACTGGGGATTAGAAATGGGTGACATACGACAATATTGTGCGAAAACGACCGTAGTCAAAGTGCGGTGAAGCAGCTCAAACGGTGGCCAAAACAGGATTAACAGCCAAGATGGTTCTACTGTGTATTTGGTTGGACTGGGAAGGAATCATTTTCTATGAGTTGCTCCCGAATGTCCAAACACTAAATTCAGATCTCTACAGTCAACAACGGGGCCATTGGAAGCTAACGATTGACCAGAAACGGCCAGAATTGGCCAACAGAAGTTGTGTTCCTTTAGGATAACGCCAGACCACACACGTCTGTGGTGACTCGCCAGAAACTCTGGGAGGTTAGTTGAGAAGTTTTAATGCATCCACCATATAGTCCGGACCTGGCATCAAGCGATTACCACCTTTTTCTCGCATTGCAAAACTTCCTGAGTGTTAAGAAATTGGGATCAGTAGAAGATTGTGAAAATCGATTACTAGAGTATTTCGCCAATAAAGATTAAGACTTCTATGAGAGAGAGGCATTTTAAAGCTACTTTTAAAATGGCAACAAGTTATCGAAGAAAACGGTGCGTATTTGACCCAAATTGGACAATCCGAAACATGTAAAATAAAGTCTTGAATTTCATGCAAAAATAATGGATTTCTTTTTCCCCTACCTAATATATTTCTCTGAAATGTGTTACATGTTTTTTATTCGGGGATCCCTAATAAATAAATTTAATTACAATTTAATGTTCATTGCGATTTATCCATCTTTAAATTCTGTAAATATGAATTTAAAAATTTATAGTGTATTAGTTTAAGAAATACGATAATGCCATACATAATTCTTTTAATTTTTCCCTTTGAAATACTTGTATTTGAAATAAAATATAGAAAAAATTGATCTAAGATATAAATCTCTCTTGTAAGTTACTCAAGAGAAACATAATCTAAAAATGATGCATTGGTTAAAGAAAAATTATGGGCATAAAAACAGAAAAAAGCAGGAATAGAAAAAGAAATTTAAAAAATAATCAGAAGCCATTTATTTAAAAAAATATTTTTGCCAATTTTTTTTTAAGGTTTTTTTTATTCATTTCCATTATTATTCAGACTGCTAACTTCTACCTATAAGT
>BMAV01008203.1:143699-160740 GCA_019973955.1 Trichonephila inaurata madagascariensis | reverse complement strand
TCCTATTCTTTAACATTAACCGAAAACAGCCTTAACAAATATTGCTTTGACTTTTTACCATAAAAAAGTTTAAATATACATCCTATATAAATACCCTTAAATAAACTTTATTTCCTTTGTGGCAAAGCTTAACATTTATATAAATTAAATTTTTATTTTAATTTTCCCTTTACCTATATACCATAGAACATGTGCGGAAAAGCACAGGTAGGTTTTGAGATTCTGAAAAAATGGTCTCTCGATCCACCCTGATATGTATATCATTAAAATACTAGTCAAAGTTTAATAAGAGGTCTGTATACTACCAATTCACCATTCTTTATTTAAAATATACTAGACACCACTACATTGGCTCTAAGCAACCTAACAACAGTGCCAACATCAAGGACCTTTACAACAGCATATAATTACTGAAAACTTTCTCCAATCCCCCAATGCCAGACGAGTAACGTGAGTTCCTCTCTCCAGCAAAAGAGAAAAATTGTACACTCAGGATAAATGTCCCTATCGTGTTGACGAGTCCTGATGACAAGGCCTCTCCTGTTTTCGGTTTAAAACTCGGTTGGAGAGGTCAATCTCATTTGAGTTGCCGGTCCGCCCTTTCTCAATTTGTATTCCGTGTGCTTTGTTGTCTTCTCTCTGCTTCAGGGAACGGTCATCCTTGGAAGGGTCAACCGACTGGCCATGACTCACCCACACTCGTGACTTTGTAGCTATTTAAAGCTAATAAATGAGGTGCGTTTTACGGTTGCTTTAAGATTGGTACAAAGGAATGCCGGAACCGAAGGTTTTAAGGATACAGCTCTTAGAAAGCATTGAATCTTTACTTTCCCACTTTTATAGTTTCGCTTAGGTTGGCGAGTGAAAGTTTTTTTTTTAATTCCTACTATTAGTTCACTCTCTCCCTATATATATATATCTTGTTCAAATTTTCAATCGTTAATAAAATATTTTCTATTCATCCATTCAAGTTCAAATACAATTTTTTAAAATTTGTTAAAATATTAATTCATTAATTAAATTTAAAAATGAATAAATAGTAACAAAAATAATAGCCCAACAACATATATAGAAAGGAAATTTGTTCGTGTCCCTGCAGCACAATAGATAGCGCTTTGGAATTTTAATGCAAAGGGCGGGGGTTCAAATCCCACCTGGCATGGCTTAATTTCTGCGAACGTGATTACTTTTTTACTATATTATTTTATTAGAATAATTAAATTTATTAATGAAGAAATAGTAACAAAAAAATAGTCCAACGCCCTATATAGAAAAGAAAATGGAAAATTTCAAGGAAAATCGCCTTTTATTTTGTCACTTAATATTGTGATGCTGTCTGTCATGTATATACATATTTATATTAGTTGTAACTACTGAATAAAAAGTAACTATGAATTAAAATTCTTCTTCTTTTTTGTGGAATTGACTTTAAAAAAATCCTTTTTATATTACGATTATTGAAGTTAATATTTATAATATGGAAAATTGTCAATTTAGTAAATTAATTCCAATCACATTTCAGTAGTTGGACTAGTCGATTTAAGGTATCCGAACACGTTCGGAGTACTTTTTGACAAAATAACATTATTTAAACATTATAAATGCTTTTTTAGGACTCAATACTAATAAATACTAATATTTAACTAACAATATTTAAAATAAATTGCCTAAATTTCACAAAAATCACAACTATATGTGAAATTTTAGCAATATTTTTGTAAAACTTCAAAGCAATTAGAGAAGAAAGTAATAAATTATATTATTAAAAGTATTATCAAAGCAAATTAGATGCATTTATCTAGAAAATGTACTAAAATTTTAATGTTATATTAAAATTTGAAAATTTTAGAGCTCATTGAGTAAACATTATAAGAAAAGTCACATTCTTTATGAGACCATGATTTAAATAACAAGACATAACTCAAAAAGTATTTATACAAAACGAAATATTTTAGTACATTCTCTAGAAAATAATATAAATATCAGATTCAAAATGTTTTATAGAAATACATTTCTAATATTTTGAGTTATCAGACTCGCCATGATAGATTTTGGACAATTTAAATGCCCACTTCCGGTTTTTCTAACTTCATAAAATTGATTGTAGCTTGGCCTCTAGGTAGCGTAGAAACAAAATAAAGTATGTTTTGTAAAGCCAAAGTATAGCTCTATATTCAATAAAATAAAAAACAAAACCATCTGTCTTGACCGAATTTAGTCATTTTTGACGTGTTCGGGTACCTTAAAACGAGAATTACTGTATTATCCGGGATATAACGCGCACTTTTAAGGTATCCGACTACCCTAAAATCACGATTTTTTTCAAAAATTGACAAATTTTTCTTATGATTTTATTTTATAGGTCATCTTATTAACTTAATAAAAAATACCAAGTTTTTTATTTTCCATTCTCTAAAACAAAAACTACAAGTGTTTTAGTAAAAGCAGATGCCATAACTTTACACAAGATGTCAAACTTTAAAATGCGTTTTACTCGAAATGTGTTTTTTTTCGAAAAGCTCAAACGGGGACAGCGATTGCTCAAAAAGTTTTGAAAGTAATTTGCTGAAATTTTCTGTGTATGTTCTGTGTAACAGTAAAAGTGTTTTGACCTTCAGATTTATCAATCACTGTTTTATTTCAAAATTTACAGTCCTTTATGTGAATATAATCACTGTTTCTTTTTAAAGTAATTTCATATAATCACTAAGATAAAGTGCTCTAGTTTTTGTAAAAATTAAAATATCTCTTATCCTGAAGGTCATTTCAAATAGGAATAACAAAGTAACACATTAAAATTTAAAAATTCTGAATTTTTTCATAAAATTTTTGTACAGAGCGGGCCCCGTTTATGTAATTTTTTGTACATTTTTACCAGTTTTTTCCCATTTTAATAGTAATAAATTTTTTTTCTGTTTTCAATTTTAGGGTTTTTTTCCTTAACACATATACTAAATAAATCTAAAAATTACAAAAAAATCCCCATATTTCTATTTTATCAAATAAGAGTTGTCGCAAGTATAGTCGGATACCTCTTAACACAAGAATTAAGATCACAGTTTACGAGTGCGTATTATTTGCCTGATATAAAAATTATAGCTTTAAAAATAAAGAAAAGATGACCATAAAGAAATTAGATTTCTACATGTATATAAACACTGTTTATTTAAAAGAAACGACCTACCTTCTGAACTTTCATTTTTAGGTGACATGAAAAAATCGTCTTATTAGTCTTCTATTACATCTTTACATGTATGTCATTGAATTCTACTTCATTTTCTCACCACCTCGTGGCCAAGGTAGCCTAGTGGTCAAGGTATCGGATCGTCGCTGGCTTGTCACGAGTTCAAATCCAGTACCACTGAAGATCCGCTGTGTAGGGGAGCGATGCACGTTAAATCTGTCGAGAGCTCAAACATCTTACGGCTGATGTGGTGTGGTAGTTAGGAGAGGGGGGTGCCCCAGCTCAGGTGTCGTCCACGTCACTTGGCCATGGTTCAAAATTACGACGTCCGTCGCCAAAAGCCCTCGTGTAGCTGAACTGTGCGACGTTAATATTTACTCACTCATTCTCACCATCTCTGTCAATCTGATCCGTAAATAAGTATCTTATTATAAGTAGATTCCTAGATATACTATATTTTGAAGTGAAAACTTCTTTAGCCGCGTTGGGCACTTTTTGGTAGGGGAAAATCTTATGGGTTCGCGTCACCAACATGCTCATGACTGGCGCAAGCGCAGTGTAGACACTTTTTGGATGGGTGAAATCTCGTTCGTTCGCGTCACCGACATGCTTATAGCAGTATATCTGTAGCTATAAGCTGACGTATAGTGTGTGCTGTGTATATCTTATAAGTGAAATTGATGGGATTTAAGGAAAAGTTCAATGTGTATATGCTGTGCATTGTTGAAATAGTGTTCTTGATTATTATTTGAATCGTTTAATTGAAGAATCATTGTGCAATACAATAGTGAGTACTAAATAAATATACGAAAAAATTTTAAGTAAAAAATAAATAACAGAAAATTATTTTAAATACTCGTATTTATTTTGGCGTTTGAAAATTTTATATTATTTAAAATTATTTTAAATCTTTGTATTTATTCTGGCGTTTGAAAATTTTGCATTATTTGTTTTATAATATTTAACCTCTGCAATGCATCACGCAATCGGGATTAGTATTTCACAGTGGCTTTCAATTGAATTGTATTTATATTTTGTCATGATCTTGTACAGAGCCTGTAATATATCTGAATAATAAAAAACCATATAAATATGCATATAATTGTTGCTCGGAGTGTCAATAGATGTGAAAACCATATCGATATTGATAATTTTAATTTAAACATTGTGAAATTTCAAATTTTAATTCTAAAAGTTCTAAGTTTTCACTTCTATCGGCAGTCTCTATAACTGCCATTTTTTTTTAATTATATGCCCGGTTCAGTTTTATTCCATACTTTAATTATCTACTCAAAGACTATTTCTAGACTTCAAAAGATAAACGCATTGCGCATATTTCAGGTTTCTCGGTAAAGAAAGGGGGCGCATTATAGCGAATATACCTGAAACTCTTAAAAATATGTGGATAGGAAGTATAGGTGCGCATTATACGCCGGAATAATGCGGTATTTTGAAAACTGCGTAATGCTTTTTTTAAAAACAAAGATGTATTAGTTTACTATTTTCGATTGATAAAAAAAGAATTTCTGTTTTTAAAAAGCTTTATTTAAAATAATACTAAATCTATTTTATTTAATTATATTCCACTAATAACACACCAATGGCAAAATCTGAAAGACGTCAAAGGAGCGGAAATGATTGCCTAATTCCGTTTTATTTATTTATACATCGTTAAAACAAGACATTAAAACCGATATCCGAAAAATATTGTCATTGGTGAAACCAATGGTAACTTCCTGATCCAATGGTCCTTCCTAACTTTTAAACATTTTTGAAAAATACGCTCAGGGACGAAAATATTAGCGCACCAAGAAGGAGTCGCCATAATGAAAAGAAATTTTACATACGTAATGACTACTTTAATATGATTAGAAAATCAAAGAAAAAGGATCATTTATTTTAGAGTAAAAGGCAAAAGAACGCAGGATTTAATACCCTGTTGAACCCCATCTAGCGCGAATGCACGATGCGATACGATTGGACATTAAGGCATACAAGTTCTGTATTGAGACATTTCTTCTGTCTTGAGACATTTCTTTCCATGTTTGCTATAACCTTGTCTCTAGTTCGTTCAAACTCGGGGAATGCCCAACTGGCCGTCCCAAATGATCCCAGATATGCTCGATTGGAGACAAATCTGGGGATCGGCCAGATGAAGGAAGGGTAGTAACAGTGCGGAGACAGTCTTGTGACATTCTTGCCGTGCGAGGCCGAGCATTGTCTTGTTGAAAAATAGCTCCTGGGAGCGGTTGCATGAGTGGCAACACAAGGGGGTGCAGGATGTCATGGACATACCCCTGGGCTATCATGGTACCTCGGATCAATACTAGGGGTGACCGTGTATTGTAGGCATTGGCACCCCATACCATCACACCAGCTATGGGAGCGGTATGTCGCTGTAAAGCAAAGGCAGGATTGAGGCTTTAACCACGGAGTCTCCACACACGAACACGATTGTCATCACTCTTATGATCCCGCAATTATTTCTTGGTGCGCTAATTTTTTTGTCCACGAGTGTAAATTTTGTTTTCGACAGCGATCAATTATTGTTGGCTCTTCGTCTGATAAAATAACTTTTATATTAAAGTGTTCTTATTAAAATAACGCAAAAATACTGCGTGACAGAAGAAAACATTCATCTGCCATTCAATGCAAAATTTATTATATCATTTTAAATTCATCTTTTTCTGAAATAAAGGTTAGTCTGCTTTATTTTAGATGAATAAGTGTCTTACTAAAGATTTTGTAATTCAGAATAAAAATGTTTTGAGCAATACGGTGCCTAAGGAAAGGCAGTTCCCCAAATTTTTCACATGTAACTTTTAATACTGTAAATTATTGTTACGAATTTTGTGAAATGAATATTTAAAAAAGTGAAAATAATTTATATATTTGGATGTGTAATACGTTTAAATTACTTTATGTTGTATTTATTTTATGTTAAAATTATAATATTCGCAAGCAACGCCGTTCCTTGCATTATAATGGTCATTCAAAGGAAATTTGGCGAAATCTTTGCGATAAAGCCAACTCGGCATTATTTTTGGTGACCCTCTTCACGAACATTTTTGGGGAGTTCTCGACCCTATGGATTCTTCTGGAAATTACGGCAGAAATCTACTAATATCACGCTCTATGATGCAAACCGATTTTTCTCGAAAACTCCGCTATGCTTATAAATACGGAGTCACTCGCTGAAACTGAGTTAGTCTTGTTTTGACCATTGAAGAGTAGTGTTGGGGAGCGTATTAGGCTGGATCACAAAGAAGAATGCGGAGTGTTCGTCTTTCGATTTCGATGGACGTCTTGGGGATATGGATCAAAGCGGACTGTTCGTCTAATAGTGTAGTGCCTTTTATACTCTCTCTACGAGAGATTACAAGGATTGCCAATTTGGGGAGAGTTCCGTCACCAAAGGCGATAAAAGCACAATACGGAACAAGTAGTATTGATTTTGTAGTGAAGAGTCGACTAGCGATTACTTATTATTTCGGCTGTTGTGTTGGACGAACGAGTGCTTGCGAATAATCTTCAAACATACTTACATTTTAGACACTGATAGTTGTGTTTGATCGCCGTAGGTGTGAATGTTTTCTGAGATTTACTCGGCGAATTTAAGTACTGTATCCGGTATTTCAAGGTTGTTTTCCGACAATAATTTCCCATAGCTTCTGAAGAACTGTCTTGCTCTTTGTGACTCATTTGCATAAAATCCTTGACCCCGATCTTTGTAACATTATATATATACAGTCGGACCTCTACATAACGATGTCGATAAATCCCGAAAAAAGTTCATTATATGGAAAATTCGTTATATAGAGGTTCATTTTTCTATTTTCTTGATAAACCACAAAAAACAAATTTTAAATTCATAAACACTATTATTTAAAAAAAAGTAATTATTTACACATTTTTATAAATTAATATATATTTATTTTACGTATCTTATTTATCAAAAAAAAAAAAAGAAAAGAAAGAAAGAAAAACTGCAAGGAATTTATCCACTTCCTGAAGAATTAATTTTTTTTTTTGTTTGATTCTCAAGAGCACTTACGTTTTGACATTTTCGTGCCACAAGAAACGAAAATACCAGTACGACTGATACACACTACAAATGAGCGGAGACCAGTTAAAGGACACGGGGACATGAGACAACTCTACTGAGGGTGAAAGGGGATATCGAAGATGTTTCCAATGAACTGGGCAATGGGTGTTAAGGATTACACTTCTTAGATGAAACGTCCAGAATTCTATTGCTCTCGGTGAGTTAGGCGTCTAATAAAACCAGTTCAAGATTTATGACCACCATAAAGTGTGTTAAAAGAGAGAGAAAAACTTGAAATGTTCAGAAATACTTTAAAAATAAGGAGAAAAAAATATTATTCACAAGTAAAAGTTCGGCTATTCTGTATTTTTGTTAACTAAGATTTTATAAAACATTTTTTTCCAAGTTATCATTTTCTTTCGTCTCCATCTCCAACTAAAAATAATTAATATGTATTTATATACGAAATTATACTCCGAAATTATCACTAAGTCCCACCTAGGGCGTAAGTTCGGGGTATTACTGTTACATTAATAAATGCTATTTAAGGTATTTATTATCCATTTTTCGAATTTTTCTTGTACATTCTTACGATCTAAAATTAAGTATCTTACATAACTGGTATACATCCCCTCCGGTTTACCTCTGTAGAAGCGAAGGTGTGCTCTATACTTACCTAATTATACGAGGTGAGATGGTGGCTGAGAGAGAGGGGGTCGACACCAACCTGCAGGTCGTAGGGTCAGGAGCTACAAGAGCGATGAACCTGCTTCATTATTTATACCTTCGCCTTTGGGTGCAAGGCGTCCTGCCAGGCCTCGATTCGCTGACGGATACACGCACTGCTTGCCATTATTTTAATGACACCGCGAACTCATCTATTCCTGGAAAAAAAATGTTCCCGAGGAGATACAGCAACAAGTTGCTTGTAGATGCTGCCGAGTTGTTTTATTAATAATGATTGAGGTTTCTAGTTCATATGAACATCGATGTTTCAAGAACTGCAATGCTTGTGAGCTCGGTTTAATGGCTTGTTTTAATATATTTGGATAAAATAGTATGATGGATCTAAAATCAATCTTTGATTTCGGCTATAATCTGCAGAGTTTTTTCGTAATTTGGAATACTTTATCATCTAAATAGAGAAATATATAATAGGATGGATCGGGGTAATGTGAAGAAAACAAATTATCCTTAATCGAACCTCGTATCCTTATGAGGAAAAGATGTTTCATCGTATCCGCCACGCGGGACTGAATGATGACTTATGCTTTTAATACTTAACAACTTTAATTTTGCGTATAAAAAATTTAAATATATGCCAGCAGCTTTACGCGGAGAGAACCTCTCCTAGCGAGGAACAGTACAGGAAATGAACATTCCACACAAATTATAATACACAAGCAACGCGTTGCTATCGAGCGAAAGTTTAATACAGTCGATGGCATTGGTGTGAAACTAATTATTTTACACAAAATACATATAAAATGGAAATTGTAACTACTAATAATAATTGAATAGAAATTAAGTGTAGAAAATAAATGGACATAAAAAGCACATTAATAATAAAAATACAGTTAGAATAATAGTAAAATACAATTCCATTCAAACACATGAATTTTAGGGGAAAAACAGTTAAAAGAAAAATAATTTCCAAAACTTAATACTGCCACCAGGTCGTTAAATTTTCGAAAAACAGGAAAAAGACCTAATTCTGGTTAGATGATTTTAAAATTGAAGTAAAATTATTTTATTGCAGTATAAATAGCCAAAAACAATGATTATTCATAAATATGTACTGAGTACTGAATAATAAAATGTACATAACACACCATTTCATCACTCCAGCTTTCGCACTGCACTGTCGAGTAATCAAATCCCAGCTTTATTCCGTCTTCCGCTTTATCATGTACACTATAATTTCGTTAGTAGGTTCTTTTTTTTTTTAAATTAATATTTAAAAGAAGAGCTGCTAAATTTACTTGATATTTTTTTCTTTTAACTCTATGTAGTAGGTATTCTTTTATCCCAATAAAAGTTCAAAAATACTAAAATTACTGTTTTTCTTTAACAGAAATTACATTGACTTTTTACCATAAAAAAACTCAAATACCTAAACTTCAATCCTCTCTTGGTGCAGTTAACTTAAAAATTCCTTTATTATTCATTTATTTATTTGCTCTCTTCATCTATATATCAGAAAATATCATTTCCGCATAGGTAGGTTTTGAAATTATATATATATAAGAAAATATATTGATTTACCCTAATATATAATACTATTTCACACACACATATTATTTTGTAAACATTCACTAACAATATTAGTGCTGCCAGTGTGCTAATAGGTAAGGACCTTACGATTTTGAAACCTAAATCAAAACCATTGGAACTCATACCTCATCGGCTTTGTTATTTTAAACGGTAATCTTTAGTGAAATGGAGACTTTGTGTTTACAATCTACTAGCAATATGGGACCATGCCATCTCATATTAGGATCCAACACCTGGTAATGTAATTGGCTTTTGTAAAGGAGAGACGTTTTCTCGCAACCTTCGATGTGCTCAAAGAAACAAGAGTAAAGAATTAATAAAAATGTTACCAAAATTTATGAGCAAAACATGGTTACTTTAATACATAATTGACGGGAAAATTCAGAAATTTTTTTATATCTATGGATAAACTATCTTATACTCTCCTTTAAGTATGTCGCCACCAGTGATTTGAAATAGACCTATATACTGTTTTAAAATTCCTTGTTGGCTCGGAAGTTTTGGCCCCTTAGGCACATTTTAATTTCAGGAAGGAAATGAAAGTCATTTGGTGCTAAGTCGGGGCTATACGTAGGGTGATCTAATTCATCCCAATTAAACCATTACGAAATATGTTGGGTTACAATAGCAATGCAAGGAGGAGCACATTGCCGTGAATGAGAAAAGTTCCAGAAAAGAAAAGAAAAGGAATGCTGTCTTGTGAAGTTGTCCTTATTCATGACGTTCAGATCCATCACATATCAATTGAGGCAATGCCCTTCAAAGGGAACGTCCGAAAGTTCGTCCACCGATATGACAATGCATTAACCTTATGTCCACTCTTTTAAAAAGTAACCATGTGTTTACACATAATTTTTGGTAATAAATAATTTTTTTTCCTTTTGTTTTTTTAGAGTCTTTTGGTAAATTAAAAAAAAACATATCCCTCGTATATTATTGCCAATGGAGGTTCAAAACACATTTTTTTTCCGAAGAACATTAAAGGATTATCTGACCATTAAGATTTGAAAAGAAAATGAATGCTATTTGAATCTTTATTATCCTCAACGCTTCAATTTTAATTGAAAAGCTTACTCAGATAACCAAATTTATGCTAAGCTCAGAGATTCACTTTGGCACTTTAAAGTTGGATGACCTGTATTCAAGGTCAATACTTTTTTTGCAGCCTGCGAAACTAATGTCCTTACATCCACCCGGACAGAAAAATAGGGGCTCTTGCATTATAAATTTTTTCATACTTTCTCAAAATTCTATGAGGTTTAGTTTAGAAACTTTTAACATAAGATATCATGACAAATATCATACTTGTCATTTGTCCATGGTTTCAAATCATGAAGTTTTGCTCCTGTAATGTTTTCTGTTTAGTTTCTGTTTTCTTTCTATAGTGTGATGTTAATAGGCTAAATTCATGTGACGTCATAGCCACATGATAATGATAACCACGGGATTCTAGCCAATCAGTTAAAAACTCACTTAACGTCATAATCACACGATAAAAGCTATCTTGTGTTTTCGGTTAATCAGTTCATGCGCTTCGTTATTGCCAACTTTTGCTCTTTGCAAAACTTTTCCTTAAAAAATACATATGTATTTAAAATGCATTTCATTTAAAAGTACATGCATAAAATAAGATTTTTTTTAACTGAAAAAAAATCAATTCGAATAAATATTTTTTTATAATATTTAAATTTTTTTACCTATTTATGAAATTTTATCTAATTGTAAGTTTTACAAATAGAACAACAATTATGATTAGTTTAATGTCTGTTTCGAATTCACTGGAGAAGACGTGTTTATCTTTATCAAGTGACTCATTTATAGGGAAAAAAATACAGACAGAAAATTATATATTCTTTCTAACTTCAGTGACTTTTTATAGATATTGGAAAGGCTAGAGTATGTGTGAAACTGTGTTATTGAAAATAAGATTAAAAAATAAAGATTTCATAAAATATATTAAAAATAATATTCAAATATTTGATATATCAGGACTTAGAAAATTCCATTTCCACGTGATTCTTTGTTTTTTTTTTTAGCTATTTTTTATTAAATAATGCTGTAATTGAACATTTCAAAGTTTACCAGAAAATTTTGATACATAGTATTTTCTTTTCAAAAAAATATATAACATTTTTCTTTCATTGTCCCCAAAATATTTTCATTATTTCGCGTTAGACATCCAAATTTGGTTTTTCTATATGTTTAACAAGTTTTTAAAATTTTAAGTTATCCGACTACGTTTGGAAATATGACAGAAATGCGTATAAATAAAAAAAAACATTTTTATATTTAGCGTTATTTGTGTGTGTGTGTGTGAATTACATATATATAAAATAAACACATAAAAGTGTCTTAAATATATATTACTACAATAAAAATTACTTAAATACAATTTTTTGGTAAAAAATAGAGAAAGAATGACATATTTTGAATATTTTTTCCTTTTATGCAAAAATAATTCTATAATAATAATATTTTGCTTATATATAGATAGAATTTCTCTACAAAGCTTGAACTAGGATTTTTGAAAAATTCACATTATTTTCAGAATTACGATCAATTGAAGTAATATATATAACCGATGCTTTTCTTTGTTAGAATTCCTCTATTCTGATGAATTAAAATATGAATAAATTCGCTTCTGAATAATATGTTTCAAAAATCCTAAATCAGGTTCTGTATAGAAGTCTCAGCTATATATAGGTAAGATATTATTGTTATATAAATATTTTCCATTAAAAAAAAGGAGAATGTTTAGAAAATATGTCATTCTTTCTTTATTTTTTTGCCAAAAAATTACATTTAAATAATTTTTTCTTATAGCAATATTCTTTAAACAAGCTTATATGTATATTCTAATTCAGGTGATATCAAATATGAAAAAAAAAATTATTATTCATTTATGCGCTTTTTCAAAACCATAAATAAAAAAAGAAAGAAAGAAAAGAAAAGAAATAAAAGGAGAACAGGAATATGCATTACAATGACGTTTTTTTTTTCTTCTGTTGTGCTTAGAAAAGAAGAAGAAAAAATGGCTCGTTTAAAATACATAAGAAAAATAAAAAAGAATGAAAAACTTCATTGCAGTCATGTCATGGAAGGCGAATGAATTCCTATTAAAAACATTATTCTAGCCGACAAATTTTTCAGAATGCTATTTCGAAAATCTATTAAATCTTTTTATGTACAAAAAATGCCTAAATTCTTAAAATTTTATTAATGAATTATTCTAATCAATACATTAAAAGCATCGATATCAAAAATAACACTAAACAATCAATCATTCAAAATGCAATAAATATAAAGGGGCCGTGGTAGCCGAGTGGTATAGATATCGGATCGTTGCTTGCCTTGTCACGAGTTCGAGCCCAGTTCCACCAGACCCGCCGTGTAGGGAAGCGATGCACGTTAAATCTGTCGAGAGCTCAAACGTCCTCCCGTTGGTGTGGTGTGGTGTGGTAATTAGAAGGGGGTGCCAGCTCAGGTGCCGCCGTTCACGTCACTTGACCATGGTTCAAAATTACGTGGTTCGTCGCAAAAGCCCTCGTGTAGCTGAACAGTGCGACGTTAATATTCAATCAATCAAGCAATAAATATAAAATAGCGAAAACCCTTCTCTATTAATCCCGCACACTGTACGGGTTACCAAAAACTGGCCACAACCGGTTCACCCGTACATGGTACGGGCACTGATATTTTCTTCTTTCTATCTTTGATTTGCTCATACTTAAATTCCTACTGAGCGATTATTAGTACTAGTGTTTTTATAAGATGAAGTTTGTCCATGGTTCTGAAATACTTTTCATCCGGGATTTTCTTTGTGTTGAAGGCTGGAATTTTTCATTGAAGGTAGGAATTTAGATTCTTCAAAATATTCGATAAAAAACAGTGATTGGCAAGGCAATCTTCAATTTGTTGCTTGAGAAGAAATGAAAATGGAAACATAATCCCGAAAAGCCGATATTATCTCAGACTCCATTGCAATGTAAGACTTAGTATTACACAATGCTTCCAATTGTGAGTGCATATATATATCGTCGGCCTAATTATCAAACTGCGTAACTCCACCGGTTTAACTGATTTGATATAAGAGTGCAACGCGCCAAGCGCTTTTTGGCGCGATTCCTTAATGCTTTTGTTTTATCTACGCCAAGCCTCAGTGCGCGCGCCGCTTTGAATTTATTCCTCCATCAGTGTAATCACTACTTTTTTTTATTTCATAATAAAACTAGATTTTTCGAAGGGAGAGGTGGTGGCAAGATTTTAACATAAAATAAATACAACAGAAGGTATAATATTAATATATTACGCTTCCAGATATAAATTATTTACACTATTTTAAGGGTTCATTACCCAAAATTTGAAACAATGTGTTACTTTTGCTGAGCAGAGATCCCGCGGAAAAAAACCAAAACAAAAAACTAACACTAATACACGTTATCCCCATGGCAACCATATTATCGCACGATAAAAATATCAAAGTAAACCATATTGTAATATTATCGCCAATCTTGGCGAACATAAACAACAACTTGGTGCCTAGCCCTACTGTATCAAATTAGCATCCCAGATGGAGTTACGCAGTCTGATAATTAGACTGACGATATATATATGTTACCGTTAAAATGTATAATCCAGTTATTTCATGAAATAACTAGTTATTCTATGAAATAACTATTGATAGATCATTAAAATGAAAAATAAACAATTTCAAAGTTATTTTTTAAATTAATTGATCATAAATAGATAAAACCTCTCGATAAATACATTTTATCCCTATTGCGGATGATTAATTGATAAATAACGAAAAGCAGATGATATGATTTATTATTGTTCATATTGATAACATTAGTTAAAGCGAAAAAAAAATATATATGTTGCAGAAATAGTTAGATTTAAATATTGTAAAAAAATACAAGCTTGGAAGAAAAACTGTTGCGTTATAAAACATTGTGTGTTGTAAGCTTTTTCAAACAAAAATGTAAGAGAATATTAATTTAAATGTGTTGAAATACCTTTATTTTATTTTTTCATTATTTATTAGAGCAAGGATTGCTTAAAAGTCCAGTGGTCGAGTAGTAGCATATCACGCTCCCACCCCACAGATCTGGGTTCTATTCCCGGGCTGGGCAAGTTCGACTCAGCCTTTCTTCTCTACTGCAGTGGATCGATAAATGAGTACCAAGCTTGCTTGGGGACTTAAACACTGGGGGTCTCGCTTCAGACTGACCACCGGGTCGGGACATCTGCTCATACACCTCAGCGCCCAATGGTCACGTATACTGGGATGAGCAGGGCCAGGGCTATTGCGTCACTGAGACTGAGTAAGGGTTGCTGTGATGACGCTTTGAATTGCTTTGCATATTATTTTTGAAAAAGGCGCACTTTTTACTATTACTCATTTCTTTTACACGAGTACTTTTTAAATTCTTGTTCAGTACCACAACTTTGAGCTGATGCAACAGATCAAAGCATTGTGTCAATATTCAGAACTTTTTCAATTTAAAATTAATCCTCATTCATACATATACTGAAATGATATCTAGAGTGCAATTGTTTTATTCGGCCATCTTTTATTCCAAACCGGTTCAAAGCTTTTTGGAGAGCCGTATTTCATACTTTAACGATCAAGTAATCGTTATTTTATAGAATATACCTAGTTAAATCGTAGAATTCAATAATTTGATATACTTTAACTGACTTGTGTATGTCTAGTTATTTTACGAAATACCTTGTTGTTCAATGAAATAACGAATTTCACACCTTAATGGTAACATATATATACACACAGATACAGACAAAACCCTTAACCGTTTGAAAAAGAGGTACGAACTTGAAATTTTTTTATAAATATCAGAGAAATTATTTTAAGATGTACGAAACACTCTTCATAACATGCAGAGTGTACTTATAAAAACCAAACAAAGAGGTTTTTGTAATCCACAATTATAAAACAAAAAATAGCGTAAAAACTTTAAAGTATGAAAATTAAAATAAAATTCATCTATTTTCGCGTTTCGTTGTAAATTATGCTTAGTTATATGCAGTTAAAAAATGTGATTTTTTTGGAACATTTTGGGCAAAAATAAATTGACTCTTTAAAGGGTTAATTATAATTGGATGCCAATTCACAAAACCCAATTCTTTCTCTCTCTCTATCATATTTCCCTCTACTTTCCAGTTAGATCACATAATTATTATTAATATTAGATAGACACATAATGCAGACAGATATTGAAACGCATACTCTAATATACTATTAATGAGAATGTCTGGTAAGCACTATCCCGAGTCATTAGATATCAAGCGACATCTTATAGATGTTTAGTAGGTATATAATAGACTTAATTGGGTAGAAGAGAATATTATTGATCCAAGTCCTACATGCGTTACAAGGGTTTGTATGTAAATTATAGCTATTGTTTGATTACGTATCAACAATACGCACTTTGATAACACAATATGCTGGTGTCCTCAGTGCAGGTAGGGATTATAACATTCATTGATGGACAGAGTTAGTTATAAGTAGTAATCAATTTCTTCAAGTTCAAATATGCAAATATTTCACAGTTAGTAATGAATAAGATAATTGATAAATAATAGTGCGTGTTTTTTTTATTATAAATAATTAATTGTGTAAATAAACTATAATTTTCATCATTAGTTGAATGAATTTTTTCAACTTAAGCAATAACCTATTTGTTTTTTTAAATAAATAAAAAAAATATTGTTTTATTTATTCTTAATGCTGAAAAACAAATAATATAAAAAATGAAGTCAATTCTTACTTAGGTCAAGAAAGAAAACTTTTATTTTATCTACTTTTTATTAAATAGTTACAATTAATATAAATATGTACATACATATGGCAGAATCACGATATTAAGAGACAAAACACAAAGCGATTTTTCTTGCAATTTTCCATTTTACTTTTTATATACGATGTTGGACTCTTCTTTTTTTTTACTATTTATTCATTCATTAAATTTAATTATTCCAATAAAATACTAATATAAAAAAGAAATCACATTCTTAGAAATTAGGCCATCCCAGGTGGGATTTAAACGCATGACCTTTGGATTAGAGGTCCAAAGCGCTATCCATTGTGCTACAGGGACACAATGAACGATTTTCCTTTCTATGTATGTTGTTATTTTTGTTTGTTACTATTTATTAGTTTTTTAATTTAATTAATGAATTAATATTTGAAAAAACTGTATTAACATCAAGTGTCAACCACTGCAAGTTTTAAAAAAATGTATTTGAACTTGAATGGATGAATAGAAAGTATTTTATTAACGAATGAAAATTTGAACAAGATATATATAGGGCGAGAGTGATCTAATAGTAGGAATTGAAAAATATGGGTCATTCTAATTTTATGAACAAGAGCAACCATTCCAGAATAAGGAAAATCGATTTTATTTTGTAAGATGTAATTTGATGAAAATACAAAAAAAAAAAAAAATAAAAATAATTTTTGTAATTAAAAGACTGATTTATAAAACGAAAGTCTGACGAACAATAATCTTCCAAAT